>JANAVB010031619.1:6055526-6213081 GCA_029216955.1 Iris pallida
CAGTCGTATGCGGCTCGAGCAGAGACTCCCCATGCGGCTCAGGTCGAAGCTGTCCCATGCGGCTCAGGTCGATGTTGTCTTATGCGGCTCAAGCAGAGGCTCCCCCATGCGGCTCACGAGGACTATCTCCATGCGGCTCACGAAGAAGCTACCCATTATGCGGCCGCCTATGCTCATGCGGCTCAGATCATCACCATGCGGTTCAAATGTTCAGGGGCCACTCCCCAAGCAGCCTTGACACGTGGCCAGCCTTATGCGGCTCAATCCTCATGCGGCTCAGATTTCCTCAGTGGCTCGTGGTTAAGACACGTGGTATCAAATCAACAAATTCCAATAAAATATTGGGATCAAATCAGATTATTTGCAATCAAGCAAATCAATGACACGTGGCAGAAAATTCGAGATTGGCAGATCAGGAGGATTTATGTCAATCATCATTAATTACCCATAAAAGATTTGATGCAATCGTATTAATTGCTCAAATCTACTATATTCAAGATGAACGGCCCAGATTCAGTGATCTTTAGCCGCCGACTTTTTGAGAATGGGTAATCATTGTAAACCCTAATGATGCCTCCCTACTATTATAAATAGCAAGGTGCCATTCCCTTGCAAAGGAAAAAAAAGAGGAGATCTCCTGATTTTTGCAAAGAAAATACAAAGAGATCCAGAGAGTCAGAGAGAGAGTATACAGAGATAAAAAAGGAGAGCATTTCTTCACCCATGCCAGGCAGTTCTTCTACAGAGCCAAAGCTGCACCCGATCGTCCAAAGAGTAAGACAGAGCGGCCGTCGCTTTTCCGAGCCTCTATCGTCACCCCCTAGAATATAAAATAAATAATTCTATTTAGATTACTGTACCTAGGCTTTCGTCCCTAAGCTTTCTTTGTACAAGTGAGTTTGTATTGTGAAGTAAAAGCCCAGTCCTCCGATAATTATTCTGTTCTTTTATATTTCATGGCAAATACGATGGTGACTCTGCTGGGGACAAACTTCTCCACAGCTGAGGAGTTGGTGATGCAATCGGATGCAGCCAAAATTGGCTCCATGTAACAGAAGATGGTCGTCCGCTTCGACCAACAGGTGTTTGAAGAAATGCTCTCCGACGGGAGCGCTGGCCCGGTCCAGAAGCAGACCCGTACAGAGAAGGCTCGCAGGGAGTGGAGGCCAAAATCATTTGCTCCTCTCCAAGCCCTCGACGGAGTACTCTCTGCTACCCAAGACGACGAAGTCGATTCTCATGCGGCCCCACTTCAAGCCATAGAGGACTCTGCTGTCCCCAAGTCCGACAGAGGAAAGCACTACGATGCTGGACTTGCAGGGACAAAGAATGATTCTATGTGCTCCAAGAGGAAGCCAAACACTCATACGGCCAAGACTGCCAGCCGCATGAATGATGCTCATACGGCAGAAACTGCCAGCCGCATGAAGAAGGTCTATGCGGCCAGATCCTCCATCCGCATGGAGAAAACTCATACGGCCGAGACTTCCACCCGCATGAAGAAATCCTATGCGGCTACAACTGCCAGCCGCATGAAGACTGCTGACTCCAGCCGCATACTGCCTGCACCTCGCAGCTCAGGCTCAGTCTTCGATCGCCTCTTCTATGGTCCCGATCTCTCATGTGCTCAAGAGAATATATCTGACTCTCTGCAGCATCACTCTTACTATTTCTACTATACGCCTTCAGGCGTTCAAATGAAGAAGTCAAGGGCAGCGCGAGCTCGACGAGCTCAGTCGACTGTCCCAACCTCTGACCATCCGAGCGCTCCACATACTGTTATGCGGGCCTCTGATGGAAAGTTGTACAGAACCACCCGAGTCCAGCCCCCGACGGCAAACGGACGAAGTGGTTCCCAAAAGTCTCCCAAAACCCAGGGAGCAAACATGGTCGCTCCAGACCCGTCTGACTTGCGTGAGGTTATCCTCCACAAATGCAAGAAAAAAAAAGAATCCCCGGCATACAAAGAGTCCTCCCATGGACGTCATTGTACCCAAACCATTGTCAACTGTTGTTGCAACAGCGCGACAGCAAGAGAAGACCGGCAATCTATTTTTCCAAACGGCTGTCCACCACCGGAGTATTCTAAGGCACCCATTCGAAGATGAAATCTGCTACAATCGGAGATTCGTCATCCGCACTGCTGGGGGCTACTGAAACAGGGGGTAGCACTCCTTCGAACATCTACGATAATCCGATGTTCCAAGGAGACGAGCCCGAGGAAGCAACTCTTCCGTCAGACACTACAAATACCGACGTCTCCGAGGACGTTCATGACTCTCAAGAGGAAGCAAGCTCTGAAGTTGGGGGTACTACTCTTTCTGAGTTCGAGCCAGAGGAGAACATTCCCACATATCCCGATGACTTTGCGGTACATGGGTATAACTCGGAGGATACGACCTCCACGGTTCATTCCGTCTCTCCTCATATGAGAACGATATTCATGACGGACAGCAACCAAGGTGGTTCCAGTGATCGCCAACGCATTAACACTCTCGAAGCCATACTGCATGCCTTGGTCAAGTCTGTAGACGAGATCAAAGCAGCGCTTCCAACTCTGCAAGGAGGGACGTCTGGCCAAACAAACGTGGGTCCCACGTTCAATGCGGACTCGAACTCAGTGGCACCGAATCTGGGCAACAATCCTCCTGAAATGACGGCCCCTACCACCGTAGATGAAGCCCGCGAAGTGAGAAGAGAGGTCCAGGAGCTCCGGGCCATGTTTCACGCTCGAAAAAACTCTCAAGACCTCATAATACGGCAACCGTACCCTGCTGCATGGAGGAATGTCCCCTTCCCGCCAAGATGTAAGTCGTTCAACATCAACCCTTACGATGGCAAGACCTCCGCAAGTCGGTACATCACTTACTTCGAGGTCACCACCGACCATCTGCCCCATGACGATGCCATCCTCACACGATTATTCATTGGGGTATTGGAAGGAGTCGCCTTCGACTGGTACCGCAACCTGCCAGACAACTGTATCCACTCCTTCTCCAACTTCAAGCGCATGTTCTTGGAGAGATTCTATGAAGTAGGGCAGAACATCACAATGTCCACCCTCATGGACGTCGCCCAAAGGGAGAAAGAGCTGACAAAGAACTATATCGAACGGTTTCGCCAAACCGCAATGAAGTTGCCATCTGGTAATTCGAATTCCTCCTTGATTGAAATTTGCCAAAAGAGATTTCTCCCAACAATCAGTCTCTGGATGGGCAAAAGTCAATTTAAGGACTGGAAGACATTCATCATCAGTACCACTAGTGCCGAAGAATGGTTGAAGAAGGCTCGCCAACTGGGATTGCACATCTCGGACGGAGAGAACAAGGGCAAGCGTCCTAATACCAACAACGATAATGGGGGTAGCCCCTCCAACAATCGGGATAACAGGGATAAGCAGGTTATGGTGGCTGACACAGCCCAGAAACCTGAGTCAAAATCGGTAGACAAACAATGGTCGCAAATCACTTACTCCTTCGAGGACGGCCATGTCAAGCCCATCTTGGACATGATCATACAAGGAGGCAGAATTCAGCTCCCTCCACCAAGACGGGAACCTCGGCCGACAGAAATGGAGAGCCCAAACTATTGTCACTACCATCGTTACGTCCACCATGCTACACACGACTGCTACCAATTGAAGCGATACATCCAACATCTCATCGATTCGAACGCTCTGGCCATTGATTTCGAGGAGGTAACCATGGCGGCCAACATGGTGTCCGTACAATTTGGCAGCTTCCCTCCAACAGAGACTCAAGACGGAGTGGTACCCATCCCTCTGGCGATAATAGAGATTGCTAATCTTCCACCCCCTCAGGAGCAGGATGTTGGTCTAGTGCCCCTCACCACATCACGGAAGAGATCATGTGGGTCCATCCGAACCTGGTACTTGAAGTGACTCAGTCCACACCACCTTCTATTCGCAAGAAGAAGGGTGGAAAAGTCAGATCATGCCGCACAATCTTGGCAGATGTCGAAGAAACCGCAGCTATCGTCACTCGGTCTGGTGCTCAATCCCAACCTACACCAGATAACTCGACTGAAGAACATCAGCCGGCTACTGCTGACGCTCCGGGACCTTCTCAACCTCCGACGACCGACAAGCCTAGGACGAAGGAGACTCACTTTGATAAATCCTTCCGAAAAGAGGCACCTCAGGGGTTGTAGAGGCCCTACAAGTTCGACATCTTGGCACAGTTGGCCAATACACCGTCTAAATTATCATTATACGAGCTCCTGAGGCTATCAAAGGATGTTCGCGCAGCTTTGAGCGATGCACTCCAAAATGCCGACACATATCTGGCTCAGGTCAACCTCACAGGAGAGAACCCGCCTGCAGATCTCTAAGATAGTGCTTACACAAGAGCGATGCCCAATATTGCCTTCACTCCGTACGACATGCTCATCAAAACCAATCTCCACGATCGTCCGTTATACTACACCGGATACATTGGGGACGTAAAGGTGGACCGGATGCACATTGATCCTAGCTCTTCCATAAGCATCATCCCGAAGGGTCTGCTACATCATCTCCGTATTCCGATGCATCGCCTGACGCCAACAAATACCGCCATCAGCGGTTTCAATTCGGGCAGGAGCTACCCAATTGGGAAGATTCGTTTGAAGTGCCAAATTGGCGATCTCTAGTCAGAAGTGACCTGTAACGTCATAGATACGGATACTTCTTACAACATCCTCTTGGGGCGCCCTTGGATACACGATTACATGATCGTGCCTTCCATACTGCACCAATGCTTCAAGTATGTCGACAAACATGGATTTGTGAGGACAGAATTTGCCGACATTGATCCCTTCAAATGAGTCGAATCCTACTACTTGCATTCCTGCCTATACGAGAAGTCGAAGATGCACCTGGATGAAGATGTACAAGCTCAAACTGAGATGGCCTCAGGATCAGAAGAACCTCTGACGATCCACCTTCAAGCTCGCAAATCTGGTAAATTTGTACCCCTTACGGCCGCTCTGCGTAAGGATGCGATCAGCCTCTCGGCACAAGAAGGACAAATGATAATTCGGCTGCCAAGGTCCCACCAAGCGCCAAGACCCACAACGAAGCCATTAACAATCAGGCTACCGAGAGTCGGCCAACCACAAGCAGAGAAGTTCAACCCCTCTGACAAGCCAATGACGATTCGTCTTCCCAAGAAGAATCGTCATCCCGATGCAAGGTCTGGGGCTTCTAGCGAACCAACAACTCCCCGTCCAGCATCGAATTCCAAACTGGGGGTCGCTAGTTTACCAACAACTCCCCGTCTAGCATCGAATACAAAACTGGGGGTTGCTAGTTTGCCAACAACTCCACGCTCAGCTCCACCAACAGAACCCCTTATGATCAAGTTGTCCAGGTTATCCTCTCAGTCTTCATTTATACAGGGGTGACCGAAGAAGAACCGGAACTGGCCAAGTGTGTGGCTGCCCACACTGATGTTCCCTCCGCAGATGATGTAATCCTGCTAGAAAATATAACTTACTTCATCAATAAAGGGTTATCTATGAACTACCTTGAGCTTGATAAGCTTTGTACAATGTATGCTATGGAACACGGTACAGGCACTCACCTACACACATAGGTGACAAATGTTTACACCACAAACTAGCTTATTCCAGTAGAAGACGTCTACCGTTTAATCGAGGAAGGAAACCATCCAATCATCTTCGGTCGGAATGACGACCCACAGCCCTTCACCCTTGGAGACTGCCTCTGTATCTTTATAGCCCCTAATCCAAATACATCATGCAAAAACAGGGATATGATCTGGAGGCTACGCGAGGCTTGAACTATGGTACCGGTCGACGATTACCTTTGAGGCCACTAGTCCCAGCTGGCAAACCACGGGACTACTACAGCAAGACCCGATGTAGATTAGGGTATGTTACGCCCGTGGCGACCCCTGAAAGTTCAGATGAGGAATGCGACTGGCATTCACATTCAACTGGGTCACCAACTTCTGATTCGGATACCAGCATCGGAGACATATTCAGACAAGTCCTGTTAGTCAATATGGTATTCGTCGACGCTTACGAAGAAGACGAAGACATTCCTGAAATCTTCGAGTTAGAGCCGTGAGCCGTGGGCCCAACAGCTGGTTGCACAATGGGAAAAATGGTTCGAACAGAGAGAACCTCCTACCGAAGACTGTTTGTAAAAACAAAAGTATTGAACTTTATTGATACAAACTTTGTAAAGATTACAAGAATTCTGGGAAAGTACAAATGTAGGAATCCAATCTAGAAGACAATTGCTTTATCCCTTGGACGATGTGAACTTTGAAGACGATAGCCTCGAAAGTGGAAGGCAAAAGCCTTGGAAGAATGCAGCAGCACTTGAGCAAGAACTCCTGGACTCTCTGATAATTCTGAACTTTATGTCTGATCCCTTGGAATGAAGACTTGAAACTCTATTTATAGAGTTCTGGAAATAACTAACTTTTAGTTATTCTGAATTGTGCATGCTGGATTGTGCATGTAATAGATTGCGTAGCATCAGACTGCGCTGGCAGTTGTTTGATCGTGGGCCAACTGTATTGGACACACGACATCATTTGATTGAAATGTGCATGATCGTGTACAGACGGTTGTCACGTAATGAGTCATTGATGGCATGCAGGCCATATGTACTTTGTCAGTTATATTGATGGAGTGCGCAACCTGAATTGTGCTGGATTCGGATTGCACTGAGATGGATTGCGCTGCAGGAAGTCTGGCAGATTGTGCTGTATGTACAGCTGTCCTTGAGCGCTGTGCTATACGATAAACGAACAGTTTCCTCGTTCTCCGTGCTGTCAGTTATCAGAAGATCTGATTCTGTCAGATAATGATGATGCTGCCACGTCAGCTTGCGCAGTTGGATGAGTGCGCAATTCAGCCTGCACAATCGAGATGGTGCATAATCTGATGTCTGCACAGTTCATTTGAAAGATGCATTTCTCGATCTTCATGACTTTGTTGATGTGTGCAACTTGATTTTTTAGGACCTACAAGACCCCCTTCAAAGTTTTCGAAAGTTAAACTTATTTAAAATTTTGAAATACTTTGAATTTTGAAATTTCAATCAAGTTGCGCATGTACTGAGCTGTCTGCGCAATCGGATGGATCAGTCCGACTTTTTCGGCGTAGTCTGAGGCAGCCGTTACTCTTTGAAAAACTATAAATAGTTCTCTTCGATATTCATTTCATTCTTTACTTTGCTTTTGTGTTTTGAGAGAGAAGTCTCGAGCCTATTTCTTCCTTTCTTCTCCATCGAATCTCTATGGCTCCCAAGCGATCCTCCGCCGCTGCCAAAGGCAAGGCCCCCGCCAAGTCTTCGGCTAGGGTTGCGCAACATCCTTCTCGCCACGAGACTACGCATCCCGCGTTGCAAGGTCGATGACCTAATAAAAAAAACTCTCTTTATGGTTTTTTGATTTCACTGTTCTTCAGAATCCATCTCTTTTTAGAGATGTGATCATACTGCGCCACCCTTTTTAGGGTTTTGGTTGCACAAAACAGTTTATTCTTTATTTTTATGAAGAATAACTTCTTGCACAATCGGTTGAACTGTGCTGACAAAAGTCAGCACAATTTGCTGATTTGTGCGAGACTACCAGTGCAATCTGATGACTGTTTGTTGTGCAGTCTGATTGTTGCGCAGTCTGATTGTTGTGCAGTCTGATGTTGTGCAATTTTATGGTTGCGCAATCTGATGGTTGTGCAGTCTAATGGTAGCATCCTTGATTTTTTCTTGTGCTGAATTTTCGTTTTCTCTGTTTGATGCAGTTAATACTAGAGAAGATCCAGGGTATGAGAACTTTGTAGGGACTCTTTCAGAATCGGAATACAAAGAGGACCTGTCCCATGTGCACTATCTACAGTATGATCTGCCAGCTTTTTGCCAAGCTATCTTGGTAGCCCAAGATAATGAAACCCTGTTATGTCTGATGAATGGGCAACCTTTGGAGTCGGTAGATGCCATCATTCACAAGAAGCCCCTATTTCTGTTTGGCGAGGCTTTTGAGAAGAGCTCTCAGCCGAGGCCACGGATGGAAGAACGGATTGTCCAACAGAAAGGTAGGACAATCTCTATACCAGATGTCTCCCGCTGCCTCCCCTTATCTCGATATGCTCATACAAAATATCCGAGGAAAATAGAATGGAATCTCATACCTTTTCAGGATACACGTCCAGGAAAGATTTATATGAAGAAGGGGCCTAACAAAAAAGACATGTTCTACAGTTCTTCGGAACGATACAGTGTCTTGCTCAGAGGTTTAAAGCCCGGTTGTATTCCGCCTGAAAATTCTTCTTTGTTATTGCCCGTGAGAATTCCAATATTCGCGAATAAGTTCGCGAAGGTCGAAGGGAGGTATCCAGATCAAGACCTCAGATTAACTGGACTGGTGAACCCAGACTTTAAGAGATGGAATTGTATAGCAAACTGGATTTTGACTAAGTTTGAAAACAAACTTCAGCAGATTAACTTGTATCAAGCAGTGCATGCCACTGTTTACGGTTTCGCCCCCAACCTGCATCTATTCATGGCTCTAGCAGAGAGATACAACTACAGGACAGGGACTTTTATGACTCCCTGCGGAGAGATCGGATTTGCCCTTCACAAGATGCAGTACATCTCTTACCTGCCGATGGGGGATGCCCCGTATGAGGAATTTGTCCCAACTAATAATGAGTTGGACAAACTTAGAAAAGAGAACGCAGCCATGGTAGCAGTCTTCGAAGAACTGCTGTGTTGTGTCATTATAAAATCTGCTTTCTATTTTACCAAAGTGGTACATCTAATACCTGCTATTCATCCAAATGGTTGTCTTATTTGTTCCTCAACCATATTAAAGAAAAGAAGACCAAGGAACATGATAACTGCTATCCCGACTTCTTTAAACCACTGAGCAGCACTGAAGTGGTGAAGTTGATGGAGGAAAGTGGAGACTTGGATACCAAGATCAAGAATGATTATCAATGTCCTCCTCAAAAGAAAGGAGACACTCTCGATAGTTATATGAGAGTGAGATATCGATTTATGTCAAAAGAAGCCCAATTAGCAGGATTTCTGACATACTGGCTCCGTCGGTTCGTCGTCCCCGGATCAAGTATCGTAGACCGCTTCCATCGCGGTGTTCTTTTTGCCGCCGTTGGATTAGTCTTCGGCTACAAGATGGATCTTTTATCGACGATAACTTGTAGATTGAATGCCGGTCTCCGCATGTACGTCGATTTGATGCTGAAAGCTAAGGGAGAGAAAGAGTTTCCTCAGCTAGAATTGTCGTATACTTATCTGTTTGGATGGTTGCTTCTACACTATCCTACTTTGATGGACCCCAACATGGGACCAGTCAGTGGTAGCTTTTTGCGGAGATTCTCCCAAGGTAAGTGGAAATACACTTCCTTGAGAGATTGCAGATATGCTTTGAACCTTGACAAAGGGTAGAACTTCTATTGCACTCGTCCTTCCGCCGGATACGAACAGATGCCGACCAACATGATTGACTCAAAGATGCAACCTTTGAGCCGTACAGCTTTTAATTGGTTGAAGACAATTCGTCCATCCCACTTGGTGTATCGATTTGAAGAAGAATGCTTCTTGGAGCCATATCTTCCCAGCCGGTTTGCTCGGCAGTTTGGATATGACCAATTCCACGTAGGTAATGCTATCTCATGCCTACAAGGAAAAGGTTTCTTGATAGATGGATCCCGAGCTTGTGCTTATTACAACGCTCGAGATACGAAAGCAACATTCTCGATGCCGGTGAATAGTAGTTATGGCCCTCGTATGCTGTTCACATATTCGGTGTTTTATACATCAGTGAACACTTTTGCCGAGAACTTCAATCTTGCGGATAGCTTCGCATCTGCAACGAGATTGAAGAAGGGAGGAGTCATCACGTCACTTCCAGGTAATGATGAGGTGTACGAGCCAGTGGATGCACCCTTAGAAGTTTCGAGGGACGTTATGTTCCCTGAAGAGATTAACGTGCCACTGCGTGTTTCTTTGAAGGTTGCTAAATCTCCAGCCAAGAAGAGAAGGAGAGAGGAGCCTTTCGTTCCAGCTGTGAAAAAGAAACTGATCTTGGATCATTCTTCAGAAAAGATTATTACCAGATCTCAATCTCGCCAGCTGGCCGAGACAATCCAGCAGGAAGAAGCTACTACACCGACCTCTGTTCAAAAACAAGTCGAGGCAATAAACATAGAGAGTCCTGAGAGGCCTCTACATAGAAGGAAGAAGTTGGCCCACCGAAGAATGAAGAAAACAATTTCTCCTACGAGACAAACTTTATCTTCGATAGTGGCGAACGCTGCAGCGGGACTTACCATGCCCTCTCCTACTCCTGTTTTTGAGTCAGGGAATAAAACTCCTAGTCCAGAGCAGAGAGAAGAGATTAAGCAGAAGGAAGAGCTGGACCAAAGAAATGAGGCTGAAGAACCCAGAGATAACATTGTAGAGGAAGAGCATAACGCCGTAAGATCTCCTTCACCTGCTGCAGAGACTACTCAACTTCTTCTTATACCTAGGACCCTCCGCGCAAAGGAGGATCGTATGATGATTAAAGCTTTAGAGGACTGTGACTTCGGCTCATATGAGGATTATGTTGATGAAGCCACTGAAACTGCCAGTGGAGAAATACTAGCAGAATATGAGGAGAGCACATCGTCCGAAACTGATGAAGATATGCCAAATCCTGAAGGCGATGAGGAAGGACATGTATCTCTAATAACAATTGATGACACTTTGGATGCTGATGTGCAGATGTCTCCCGGAGGTACTGACGACACTTTAAATCCTGAAAAGGATGTTGAAGCGCAATCATCTCCGAAAAAGATAGCCAATGAAGAAACGGCTCCAGAGGAAAATCCCACCGTTAATCCCCAAGGTATAAAATGAAATTAACAATCTTCTTATAAATTGATAGCTGACATTTCTATTTGCAGTCTATGCAGAAATCAAAGTTTCTCCAGCACTTCCAGTGTGTCTGGACATGGTTCTTGCGACGGAGATTGCTGGTAGCAGCAGACATCTATCTTGTGGCTCTGAAGTAGGTAGTAGTCAGGCAGTAGCGTCTGAAGCTACTTCTGCTCAGCTAGAGTCTGTTCCTGCAAATGATAGGCTCATTGCTGGATCCAACCATGGTAAGACTGTTTTCACTTTTGATTCTCTATCAATAGCCAATAATAGGCAAAGTGACAGTATTTGATTTTGTAGAGGAGCAACCAGGAGGAGCAACCAGCTCCACTTTGGTTCCCTTATTCAAAGAGCCTGCTGTTCAGATACGAGAAATTGAGCGTCCTGCTGCCTCGTCATCAACAGGAGTAGCTGCAACTCCTGGTGCTCTGGCGATTAATCAGTTTGTTATCCAATCATTCACCAAATGCTTCTTCGAGTCCTTGGGACCTCTGATCAATAGAATAATAGACAAAGAAGACGCTGATTTTTTCATGGTTAGAGGTCCGACCTCTTTATTGGTGAAGGCTATCCGGGAGCAAGGTGATGAGGCTCAGGCCACTTTCCTTGATCATATATTCAATGAGCTGGAAATCTCCATAAAGAACTATAAGGAGCTCAACAAAGGGGAAGTGGAACCTTTAGTGCAGACAGAGTTTGAACAAATGGCTCAGGCAGCTGCAATTGAAAGAGTGAATCTCCAGAACCTCTTGGATGCTTATTCCACGAAATCTGCTGAGTATAAGTCCAAGCTGGAATCAGTGACCTCAACTGCTGAGAGGACAGAGACGAGAATTGCTGAGCTGAGGGTAGAGATTGCTCGTCTCTAGGAGGAGCCAGAAAATGAAGTTACTGAGCATCAGATTGCAATCCAACAATTCAGTGCTCTAACTCAGGAAAGGGACGAGTATGTAGCAGCTCATGATGCAGAAATCACTCGTCGAATGGTGACCATGCCCATTTTTAATGAAGAATCCGGGATGGAAGAGGCCAGGAGGAGAGTGATGACATCTCGCGAAGAACGGCTGCAGATTCTGAAGCAGCAGATTGCTAATCTAATAATGCCTCCATCTCAGTAGAAAGAACATTTTGTATCTTTTTGTCTTTCTTTATGCTATGTATGTAATGTCTGAAATTTTGATCAATAAAAGACATTTTGTTGTGGCTCTACTATTTTTTGCATATCTTATTCAGATATAAATAATAGCGATAGAAAATATATTCAGAGGTACAGGATATGATATATTTTTTGATGATTTTGTAGAAAATAATTCTATTCATTATATCTGCTCAGAGGTAATATGGACGTGGCAGAATATAATATGTCGAATATTATTATTTCAATTGACAACTTAATCAAGAACGACAAGTTGCTGATGTGGATGAACGAAAATAAATCTTCAAAAAGGTACGAACGAAATGAATTGTCATAATGAATAGATGAACGGATAAACCGTCGGATGATGATGAACGAACGGGCGAACCGTCAGATGGATGTGAACGGATGAACCTTCAGGTGATAATAAATGAACGGATGAACCGTCGGGTGAATGTGAACGAACGGGCGAACCGTCGGATGGATGTGAACGGATGAACCGTCAGGTGATAATAAATGAACGGGTGAACCGTCAGGTGATAATAAATGAACGGGTGAACCGTCAGGTGATAATAAATGAACGGGTGAACCATCAGGTGATAATAAATAAATGGATGAACCGTCGGGTGAATGTGAACGAACGGGCAAACCGTCGGATGATTATGAATGAACGGGTGAAAAGTCGGATGAATATGTCGTTTCATTATCTTGAGAATCTCTGCCTATAAATAGAGCCGAAATCTGACAGGAATGAGCACTTCCCCCGTTCAACATAAAAATGTCGTCTGGAGATGCATCCAAGAAGGCTGAACTCGCCCCAAAAGTTGAAGCTGGCGTTGAAGAACATCCGGCCAAACTGATCCAGCCAAAGTAGGCAGAGGCAGGCGAAGGTTCATCTGCACCCAAACCACCGTGGGATATCCTGGACTTCCAGCTTGAACCAGAAAAGACTAAAGAGGAAGAGGCCATGAAGATGGCTGCTTGCAAGTTTCTCGTGTGTTCCAGTAAAGATGTTCTCAACTCTTTTGCTGATTATATCTTTGATAAGGACGGCAGTGGTCCTCGTCCCAATATCGAGAAGGATGACAGTGACCTTCCTTAATATTATGTAATCATCGTTTATGATGAAATAAAAATTGAATTTTATTCATGAACTCGAACTTGTCTGATG
Organism: Iris pallida; assembly: GCA_029216955.1. Classification (NCBI taxonomy): domain Eukaryota; kingdom Viridiplantae; phylum Streptophyta; class Magnoliopsida; order Asparagales; family Iridaceae; genus Iris; species Iris pallida. Next base: position 6,068,748 of record JANAVB010031619.1, read on the forward strand.
ATTTACAAATATTTGTATTTATACATAATATTTCTTAAGGAATTTGCCGTTGATAGGCATCATAGCAACTCGACCATCCACCTCTGAGAGTTGATAGGCTCCATTTGAGAAGACTTTTCTTACAACATAGGGACCTTCCCACTTTGCGTCGAATTTGCCTTCGCTCATGTGAGTCTAGTCATAGGACGTCTGACCGTTAGAACAAGTTCTCCTTGTTGAAAGGTTCTGACTTTAACTTTGTGGTTGAAAGTCTTCGAGATACGGGCTTGGTATAACTCAATATGTTGTTGAGCCATTAACCGCTTCTCGTCGAGTGCTTCTAATTCTTGAAGTCGAAGAAGATCGTTATTCTCTGTAGTGAGCTCGTTAGCAATGAAAATCCTTAAAGAAGGAATTTGAAGTTCCAGAGGAAGAACAGCTTCACAACCATACACCAGAGAGAAAGGTGTAAAGCCTGTAGGGCTGCGGACCGTAGTTCGGTAGGCCCAAAGACATTCGCCAAGCTTTTTACTCCAATTCTGTTTGTTAGTGGATACAAACTTCTTGAGGAGCTTAATGATAGTCTTATTGAAAGCTTCAGCTAATCCATTAGCGACAGGATTGTAAGCTGTAGAAGCAACATTATCAATTCGATGATTATCACAGAATCTTGTAAACTTTTGGCTGATAAATTATGGTCCGTTGTCATGGATGATCCTTCAAGGTACACCCAAATCTGTAGATGACATGGTGTTTAACAAATTTAATAATGCTGCTGGTCTTGACTTCAGCCAGGGGTATAGCTTCAGCCCATTTAGAGAAGTAGTCGGTTATTGCTAGTATAAACCGATGTCCTCTAGAAGAAGGAGGATTGATGGGTCCTATGATGTCCATGCCCCAAGCTTCGAAAGGCCAAGAAGCGGCAGTCGGATGAAGAAATTTTGACGGTTGATGAATGAAATCCGTATGGATTTAACAAGCTCAACATTTTCTTGCATATTCGATGGCGTCTGATACCATAGAGGGCCAGTAATAACTCATTCGTCGGATGCGATCCTGTAGCTTAGGACCGGGTTGATGTTCTCCACAGACACCGTCGTGAGCTTTACGCAATACTTGTTTTGCTTCATCACCAGCAAGACAGCGTAAGAGAAGACCGTCATAAGTTCGCCGATAGAGAGTTTTTGTAGTCTGATTATAGTAGAATCGAAAAGATCGTCGACGAATACTCATAGCTTCTTTAGGATCTTCGGGTAGTATGTCATGAACTACGAAGTCGATGAAGGGAATTCTCCAGTCTTCACTGATAATATTGGCTTCAGCGAAATTGCTGAATTCAATATTACGATTATTTTTTATACAAAACAACTCACGATTAGAGATAACTACAACCTGCTGTCTTTTGATAGGGATAGCTAAGACAGCTGCTAGGTTGGCCAAGGCATCCGCTTCAGTATTACAAGCTCGACGAACATAGTCGATGAAGAAAGCTTTGAATGATGTAGCCATGTTGATTGCTGCTTCATGATAAGGCACTAGATCTTGATGGCGAACTTCATAGGTCCCTCTAACCTGGTTAACAACCAACTTAGAGTCGCCATAAACTTCGAGATATTCGTCGTCTAGTTGCTTGGCTAATTGAAGACCAATGAGTAGAGCATTGTACTCCGCCACGTTGTTGGAACATGGTTCATCTAGAGAGTTGGCTCTTTGGATAGTTGACCCGTCTGGAGAAATAAGAACAACTCCAACTCCTGCTACTATGGCACTGTTTGGTCCGATTTTGGATGCTCCGTCAAAGAATAGACGCCAAGTAGGAAATTCTTCAGAGATCATATTTGCGTCCAATGTCTCATCTGGAATTTCATCATAGAGTTTAGATGTCTCTGGTACAGGATGAGCCGCTAAGAAATCCGCCAGTGCTTGACCTTTGACAGATTTTTGAGGAACATATACCATGTCATATTGGGCTAGCAGAATGGCCCATGTAGCCAGCCGAGAATTGAGTGTGCTGGATTTCTTCATGAGTACCCGAAGAGGATTAACTCGGGATATGACATGAATGGTTTGGCCAATGATGTAATGCCGAGTCTTTTGAACAGCGAACATAAAAGCTAGGCATTCTTTTTCAACCGAACAATAACGGTGTTCAGCACCAATCATAGTACGACTGAGATAGTAGATGGCCTGTTCATGACCTTCTTTGTTCTTTTGGGCAAGTAAAGCACCCAATGAGTGATCCATAGCACGGACATACATTAAGAATGGTATGCCAGAGATTGGTGGCACCAAAACTGGTGGGTTTATAAGATATCTTTTGATTTCTTCGAATGCTTGTTGACATTCTTCAGTCCAAATGAAAGATACACCTTTCTTCATTAGTTGAGTGAATGGTCTGCAGCATCCAGACAAATTCGAAATGAATCTCCTGATGTACGCAAGTCAACCTTGGAATCCTCGTAGCTCTTTTCGGTTGCATGGAGGACGCATCTCTTGAATGGCTTTGATCTTCTCGGGATCCACGTGTATACCCTTAGAGGTAATGACGAAGCCAAGAAACTTACCATTAGAGACACCCAAGAATGACTTGGTATGATTCATTTTGAGTTGATGTTGGCGTATGAGATTGAAGATTATTCTCAAATCTTGGATGTGATCTTCTTTCAGACGACTTTTGACAGCAATATCGTCAACATAGCATTCGACTGTTTTGCGAAGATGATCTCGAAAGATGGTACTCATAGCCCGTTGATAGGTTGCACTAGCATTCTTGAGATCGAATGGCATTACTGTATAACAATAGACTCCACGAGGAGTGCGAAAAGAGGTATATTTTTTATCTTCGGGATTCATCCGAATCTGATTGTATCCAGAGAATCCATCCATGAAGGATATCCGTTCGAACCCATAGGTGTTATCGATCATGACATCTGTGGTAGGGAGAGGAAATTCATCTTTTAGACAAGCTTCGTTAAGATCTCGAAAGTCGATGCAGACTCGAACTTTGTCAGTTTTTTTTTGAACTGGAACAACGTTGGCCACCCAATCAGGATGTTGTTCTTCTTGAATAAAGTTACAAGCGATGAGCTTTTTGACTTCATCATCGATCGCATCTATCATTTTTGGCTTGAAGCGCCGTTGTTGTTGTTTGACCGATTTTGCATTGGGCAAAATGTTCAGTTTGTGAGTAGCAACTTTGGGATCTAGACCTGGCATGTCTTCATAGCTCCAGGCAAAGACATCAATGTATTCTTTAATAAGAAGAATCAACTCTTGTTTATCTGTCTCCAAAAGATTCTTGCTGATGAATATTGGACGAGGTGATCCACTTTCTTCTATATCAATTTGAACCAATTGATCTTCGGTAGGAGGTTCTCTTTGTTCGAATCGGAGTACCCACTGATTGTCCATCTGTTGAGCCTAAGGATCTGTTTCAGGACTTTCTTCAATGTCTTCGTCATAACCTTCTGGAAGTTCGACGGAGACCATGTTAGAAGAGACAGTTAATCGATGAACTTGGCCGATACTGGTGTCAGAATCCCATGATCTGGAATCAGAAGAGTTAGAACGCTCTTCACTATCAGAGTCAGAAACTGCTGGGGATAACATTGGAGGAGAAGTATATCCAAGGCCTCTTTTGGTCCTGCTATAGTACATCTCTGATTTTCCTTTCGGAACAGCCGTACGGATAGGAGTTCGTCTTCCCTTACCGTAGTTGAGGCCACCTTTAAAGTCATAACCCATCTTTCGGACGATGTCTTTTGATTGTTGACTATAACGCCGGAGCTGGAGATGTCCTGTATCGTTACTTTTACTATCGTCTGTATAGTTAAATTGTTCTTCCGGTCCTTTACTAAAAAGTATTGGACTTTCGTCTTTCTTTCGAGCAGGAACAATTCGATATGAATCATCTGGGTGTTCAAAAGAGACTTCTGTTTGGAGAGACTGTACAACTCCCATTGTAAAGGATTGGAAGCTATCTAACATATCCAAATAGCATTTAGTATAATAAATGACATCAGTATACTGGAAAGTAGATGCTTTTTCATTGATTTGTACATTCGTATTTACAACAGGACCTTTAGCCGTAGAAGGCTTGGTCAGATTGATTACAAGAGGGGAAGAAGAAGAACGTGGAGGAGGCTTGTTACGACGAAGGTCAATAACAAGTGGCTCAGAAGAGGTGAGCTCCCTTTTATCCTTGTTACGAGTTAAATCGATAACAAGGGGTTCAGAAGAAGTGGGCTGCTTTTTATCCTTGTTACGACGTAAGTCGATAACAAATGGCTCAGAAGAGGTGAGCTCCCTTTGATATTGATCACCGTTTGTTGATTGCTTCTGGACCGACAAGTGAATAGCCAGTGGTTTGGAAGACTGAGGATGAGAAACACGTCCTTTGACAGGAATGATAAGAGTGTCTTTGGGCAGTGCTCCTTGATCTTCTTCGGTGTCTAAAGCCAACACAACTTTCATAAATTCATCATTGTACATCCGAGCGTCGTTGCAGTATGCTTCAACACCTTTGAAAGGATAGAGATCAGCAACTTCCTTTTGCACTTTTCCATTGTCATCAACGTATTTGAAATATTGATGAAGAGTTGATGGAACAATGTTGTGCTCATGTAAGAATGGTCTCCCCAACAAAGCATTATAAGAACAACCATGATTGTCGATGATATAGAAGGTCACCTTTGTGCAAAGATTGCCTATTTGGAGTTTTAGGCGAATCTTGCCCAGAGGTTCACTCCTTCCTTGATTGAATCCAAGGATGGTGGTGATTGTACTGGAGAGACTATGTACAGGGATCTTCAGTGCATCAAATATTGTCCTTGGCATGATGCTAAGAGCAGACCCCGGGTCTATCAAAATACGATCGACTTTTATTGAGTCGACATATCCTGTATAGTACAAGGGACGGTCATGTCTATTATCTTCCATCAACATGTCATCTTGAGTAAAAGTAATGTTCGGAATTAATTCTAGAACACTATGACAGTGGAGGCAAGAGACTGGCTTGGCTGTAGGCTTCTTCAGAAGAGCTAGACAAGTTTCTGCTTGCATGAGAGCTTCACTTAAAGTTTCTCGAGTCTCTTTGGAGAGACGTAAGAGCTCGAAGATGGAAAATCTGGCTGGTGTATTGGCTAGGTGAGCCAAAATATCGAAGTTGTAAGGCTTTTCAAGTCCTGTAGGAGATGACTTCTTCAGGGGCTTGTCAAAGCGGACTTGTTGTTTGCCTTTGTCAGCTACTACCGGCTTGGAAGGAATGGATACTACAACCGGTGAAGATGAAGAAGGAATATCTTCGGTGGAAGCAAGTTGCACTGGAGTAGGTTCAGAAGAGGAAGCAGGATTCTCTTGAGCTTCGGAGTGATCTTTCAAGTTGGCCTTCCTGATCTGGTGCCTAGCAAAATTTCTTCATCAACTATGGGGTCAAAAGATACCATGTTGCAAGTTTTTGTCTTGCCTTTAAAACGGTCTTTCTTTTTGGAAAAAGAGGAAACCTTGAACTCCGAAGTAAGATCGGGATGAATCCACATAATCTCGCCATTGTCCAGAAAGGGAACAAGACCTTAACTGGGTGGAAGTGGGAGGTTCTCAATCTCAAGAGTAGCTTTAGGGATAGAAATGACGCCATGCTGCACCATCTGTGGCGAAAAGTCATCGAATTGAACCGAGACCATATTTGCAGTCACAGTCTTCTCGTCTTGTTGTAGAGTAACAACACCAGCATTAACCAGTTCCTGAATTTTGCCTTTGAGCACATAACATGCTCGAGTGGGATGTCCAATGAACCTGTGGTAGACACAATACTTAGGATGATCAGTCTTACCGACTTCGTCAGGTTTCTTTGGATCTGGCAGTTGAATCTTGTTACTTTTGGTTAAACAATCAAAGATGCTAGCAGTGTCATTCTCGTCAAAAGAGTATTCTACTTTAGGATGAGGTTCCCTTGGCGGAGGGGCAGAAGGAGTAGAGGTAGACGTAGGTGGAGCTACATTGACAGCAAGAGACTCTTTACTCTTCAAGTTGATGTTTAAAGTCTTCTTGTTCTTGCTGTTGTTCTGGCGATTACCGCTACCTAACGTCTGATGCTCATCTCGATCAGGGTTAGACATTTGTACCCCTAGTTGCTTGAACTTGTCAGTGCTAACTTCAGCAGCTTTAGCGTTGACAATGAAGGATGGCCAGTCTTGGAATTGAGTCGACCCTGTCCACATGCTGATGATGGGCAAAAGATTTGCCTTGCAGGTGTCTATGGTAACAGCGGCCGGAGTTCCTGGAGGCATCTTTAAGGCTTCTCGTCGGAATCTTTCGATAAAACTTTCAGCAGTTTCATTATTTCTTTGCTTGATTTTATTAAGGGCTGACATGGTCATGTCATTGATTCCCTCATAAAACCGTTCTAGGAAGATTTGTTTGAGACCCTAGAAGGAGGTGATAGAGCCATCGGGCAGGCTTCTATACCAATCGTATGCAATGCCGGCTAAACAGCCGACGAATACTCTAGTAAGAAGAGCGTCATTTGGCTGGAGTTGAACAATCATTACCTCAAAATGATTGATGAACTGACTAGGAGAAGTGCTGCCATCAAACAACGAGATGGTTGGAATTTTGTACTTCGGAGGGAATGGAACTTCCTTCCATTCTACTGGGTAGGGCTGTTTGATCCCTAGCCTTTGTAAGTTGTCTTTCTCCTTGAAGGCCTCGAACTGGGTTCGCAAGAGTTTGACAGCTTCATTGGCATCCTCTGATGATGAAGAAGGAACAGGTGGAGTCTGAGTGTTAGGAGAAGGAACTGCATGGTAAGTACCACCCCCAGCACCTGACTGACTAGGTGTAGGTTGAACTTGTACAAGAGGTACTTGAGGAGATACTACCCCCAATCCTGTATTGACAGGCACCGACGACGCTATGATTTCAGGACTTACAGCAGGTACAGTCGGTGGTGTGGCATATTGTGCAACAATAATAGAATGCATAATGGCGACCATTTCAGCCATGGTCTTCAGCTTGTCTTCTAGTGCAGCTATTCGTTGTTCTTGATTTGCTGAGGTTGAAGCATCTGGATCTTTATTGACAACATAAGCTGTCACTTCTCTTGGTACAGTAGAGGATACTGTCTGTTTAGAGCTTTCGCTGTATGCATTATAGTCGGAGAAAGAGTTATCTCCTGAGTGAGAAGGAAGTAGAGGATCGGAAGGATCTTGAAGATTTCTTTGACCGATTGTGTCTCGGCTTCGGGATCTGGTATGTTGGAATACTCCTTCAGAAGATTCTTGAAGTAAATCTAGATACCGCTGGCTTGGCTTGCGAGGTTTGCCGTGTTTGGAGAACTTTCTACCCCCAGTGTCTTGGAAAGTCAAGTTAACAGAAGCGTACAACACTTCTTCATCCTCTGACATAGCTTCAGAGTTTGCAAAAGTCAAACGATCGAAGACAGATCATTTTGTTGTCTGACAACAACACTGAATGATGACTTTATGATTGCAATGATGATCAGATGGTTGAGCTGGAGGTGTTGAGACATTGTCCCATTTTAGTCTGAGATGTTCTCGGAGATCGGATACAACAGCAGGACGAGAAAAACCCTGAGGGATCTGTTCTTTGATAATATTCGGAACATGATTCTGATTCTTCAAATATTTTGTCCCTTGAGTGTACAGGGAAGTGCTCACTTCATTGGCATAGGTGTTAGGATTTTTAACCCTGGAGTTTTGCTTTTGATGATGTTTGGTCTTCGGCATTGGCTGTTTGCGTTTTACCGAAGTTGGTCTGTTGAGATAAGTTCTTAAATCAGCAAATTCACCCCCAGGGGTTTCTGTTTGAGACACCAGCAATTTTCCCTGTCTTGAGCGGGATATCTTGAGAGTTGGAAGGTCTTGGAACTCTGCTACTGGAGTAGGCAGAATACCTCTTTGATCCGTACAAGTTCTCTTGTCACGAAGGGAAGAAGAGCCCTTGTTTGAAGGAATTCTTGTACTGACTGGTGCCGAGGCACGTTCAGATTGTTCTTCTACGGTAAAAACCGAGGAAGATTGAGAAAAGACCAAAGGGCCTTTTCCTTTGTTTTGTAGAGAAGGGTTAGCTAAAAAGCGTTTCCCTTTGTTGTCTTCCAGGTCATGAGACAAGAAAGTTTGAGAAAAGACCAATGGGCTCTTTCCTTTATTCTGAGGAAGAAAAAGAATAGCCAAAGGACTACCCCCAGTGGATTGCACAGGAGCAACAGGGTATTCGAGAGGAGGAGCAGAGTCTCTCCCATTGTTGTGAGAGGAGGAGAGATTAGCCAAAGGGCTGTCTCTCTTGGATTGCGCAGGAGTAGCTTGCGCATGACTTGATGGTGCACTGGTTTTGGCCACAGAAACTGTGGTTTGCACATCAGGAGTTCTTGCCACAGAGTGCTTAGGATGGACTCTGGTTGCTGGAGTGTTGGTTTGCGCAAAAAGATTGGCAGCCAACTGCGCCAGAGGCATAAGAGTCTTGCACTTGGCCAAAGCAGCATATGAAGTGGTTTGTGTATTGGCAACAGCAGACTGCGCAGCAATGGCAGAGACAGATTATGCAGCAGGCTTGGTGACTGAAGCCTTGGACTGCGCAGCAGTCTTGGTGGCAGACTGCGCAGGAGTCTTGCTGGCAGAAACTTTGGATTGTGCAGCAGTCTTTGGGACCTACACTGGATGCACTTTGCTTGTGGCAGAAGTTGTTACAGTGCGAGGAGTGGTCTTGGAGTTGATCATGGCTTCGTAGGCTGTCTGGTTGATCTTCACAACCAGCGTCTTCTGTGTCTTTCCGATAGACGCTACGTCACATTGAGTTGTCACTTCCTCGTCGGAGGAGAAAGTCGTCCCCAGCAGAGTCGTCATTTTGTTTGCAAAAACAAAAGTATTGAACTTTATTGATACAAACTTTGTAAAGATTACAAGAATTCTGGAAAACTACAACTGTAGGAATCCAATCTAGAAGACGATTGCTTTATCCCTTGGACGATGTGAACTTTGAAGACGATAGCCTCGGAAGTGGAAGGCAAAAGCCTCGGAAGAATGCAGCAGCACTTGAGCAAGAACTCATGGACTCTCTGATAATTCTGAACTTTATGTCTGATGCCTTGGAATAAAGACTTGAAACTCTATTTATAGAGTTCTGGAAATAACTAACTTTTAGTTATTCTAAATTGCGCATGCTGGATTACGCATGTAATAGATTGCGCAGCATCAGACTGCGCTGGCAGTTGTTTAATCGTGGGCCAACTGTATTGGACACACGGCATCATTTGATTGAAATGCACATGATCGTGTACAGACGGTTGCCACGTAATGAGTCATTACAGGCCACGTATACTTTGTCAGTTATATTGATGGAGTGCGCAACCTGAATTGTACTGGATTTGGATTGCACTGAGATGGATTGCGCTGCAGGAAGTCTGGCAGATTGCGCTGTATGTACTGCTGTCCTCGAGCGCTATGTTGTACGATAAACGAACAATTTTCTTGTTCTCCGTGCTGTCAGTTGTCAGAAGATCTGATTCTGTCAGATAATGATGACGCTACCACGTCAGCTTGTGCAGTTGGATGAGTGCGCAATTCAGTATGCGCAATCGAGATGGTGCGCAATCTGATGTCTGCGCAGTTCATTTGAAAGATGCATTTCTCGATCTTCATGACTTTGTTGATGTGTGCAACTTAATTTTTTAGAACCTACAAAGACGAGGTTATACAAGTCGACCTCGGCAGCGAATCTTCTCGAAAACCGATCTTCGTCAGCAAAAGCCTAACAAACGAAGAGCGAGAATCGCTACTAAAACTTGTCAAAGAATATATTGATGTGTTCGCCGGGAGCTATAAAGACATGCCAGGACTAAACCCCGAAGTTGCCCTTCATAAGCTCAATATTCGACCAGATGTGAAGCCAGTCAGACAACAACAGCGACGCTTCCGCCCGGGCATCATGGATGCGATCGAAGCCGAAGTCAACAAACTGATAGCCAGCGGCTTCATTCGTGAGGAACAACATCCTGACTGGGTCGCCAACATAGTACCAGTCCTCAAGAAGAATAGGAAGATTCGAATCTGCATCGACTTCCACAATCTGAACGAGGCATGTCCCAAAGATGAATTCCCCCTCCCTATCACAGACATCATGATTGACAACACATGCGGCTTCGAAAGTATGTCATTCATAGATGGTTTCTAAGGGTACAACCAAATCAAGATGTCTCTTGACGATGAAAAGCACACATTATTTCGAACGCCGATTGGCACGTACTGCTACACAGTCATGCCTTTTGGTTTAAAGAATGCTGGCGCCACATATCAAAGAGCCATGAGCATCATCTTCAGAGATCACTTGCGTAAGACTGTGGAGTGCTATGTTGATGACATCGCCGTCAAGAGCCGCTATAAGGAAGACCACCTGCATGATCTGAGAACAGTATTCGACCTGATGCGAGCACACAACCTGAAGATGAATTCCACAAAATCCTTCTTGGGCGTATCCAGCGAAAAATTCCTAGGTTTTATTATTACTGCCCGGGGAATTCATGTAGACCCAGAGAAGACGAAAGCAATTATGGAGATGGGTCCCCCGAGAAATCTCTGCGAACTCAGAGGCCTTCAAGGAAGGCTAGCTTACATTATGAGGTTCATTTCTAACCTCTCCGGACGGTGTCGTCCATTCACCCACCTCATGAAGAAAGGTGTCTCGTTCGTATGGGATGAAGAATGCCAATGTGCCTTCGACAGCATCAAAGAATATTTGTCGAACCCTCCAGTCATGGTAGCCCCGGTTGTTGAAAAACCATTCTTGCTATATGTACGAGCAATGGAGCATTCCCTCGACGCTCTGCTGGCACAAAACAACGATGCAGGTCATGAACAAGCTATATATTACCTCAGCCGAATGATGATCGGGCCAGAGCACAGATATACTGCTGTGGAGAAGGAATGCCTAGCCTTGGTGTTCGCCATTCAAAAGACGCGGCACTATGTCACAGGACAAACCATACATGTGATCTCACGGGTCAATCCTCATAGGGTCCTTATGACTAAACCAGGGGCACTCAGCTCCCGCATCGCCATATGGGAAATATTGCTGTCTCCTTATCATATGGTCTTCGTCCCGCAAAAGGCTGTTAAAGGTCAAGCTCTTGCAGACTTTTTAGCAGCCCACCCAGGCTCGGAGTCGTCCAGAGTATACGAAGGAATCCCAGATGAGGTCGCCGACTCACATGTGACCTCCCACGATGATATATGGTGAATGTTCTTCGACGGTGCTTCGAGAACTGGATCCAAGGGCAACATTGTTGTTGGAGTCAGGGTAGTGTTGATTTCTCCTTTCGGACTAGTGATCAATCGCGCTTACTCCCTCACGGAACCCTGCTCTAACAATGTGGCCGAGTACAACGCTTTGGTCATTGGCCTCCAACTTGCAAGAGAGCTGGGGGTAGAATATCTCGAAGCTTACGACGATTCGCAGTTAATCGTCAATCAGATCCGGGGTTCGTACGAAGTCCGCCCCGAAGACATGATCCTCTATCACCAAATAGCGATCAACATTATCTATCATTTGAGGGATTCTTCATCGAACATGTTCCCAGACTACAGAACATCGAAGCCGATGCCCTAGCAGGCCTTGTCGCTTCCCTAGCAGTGCCAAACCATACTGATCATTCGGTTGACGTGATAGGCCACGAGCTGGTCTGTCCCAAGAACAACGTTCAAGTTGTGGCGAGTTATGCCGCTCAGATGATCGACGAAGTGCCAAACTGGAGACAACCATTCATAGACTTCATAGTCTACGACATCCTGTCCAAGAACCCAAAGGAAGCCACTTCCATCAGAAGGCATTCTCTCAGATTCTTCTACGATACAGAGACGAAAATGCTATATCGGTGATCTTAAAATGGGTTATTGCTTCGGTGTCTGTCAAATGCAGAAGCCAAAGAAGCCGTACGCGAAGCTCATGACGGTGTCTGCGAGGCCCATCAGCCTGGCCCCAAATTACAAGACCGTCTTCGCCGAATGGGCTACTACTGTCCCTTGATGGTAGCAGATGCGATAGATTATGCAAGAAAGTGCAAAGCTTGCCAAGTCCACCCGGACTTTATCCACCAACCATCCGAGTTTCTACATCCGACAGTGGCGTCTTGGCCATTTGAAGTATGGGGAATGGACATCATCGGTCCAATCACTCCACCTTCCTTCCGAGGATATCGCTTCATACTCGCGATCACGGATTACTTCTCCAAATGGGCGAAAGATGTCCCGCTCGCAGAAGTAAAGACTTCAAACATGATCAGCTTCCTCAAGCATCATATCATCTATCGCTTTGGACTGCCCCGAAGGATAATCCATGATAATGATCCGCAGTTTGCAAGCTACGCCTTCTATCGGTTCTGCGACAAGCATCGTATCCAGAATATTGCTTCGACACCATACAATTCGACAACAAATGGGTTGGCAGAAGCATTCAACAAAACAATCATAAAACTTCTCAAGAAGTTTGTCTCTTCCAACAAGCACGACTGGAACGAAAAGCTTGGTGAATGTTTAGGGGCCTACCGTACTACAGTCCGAACAGCCATTGGGAACACGCTATTTTCCCTGGTATACGGGAGTGAGGCAGTCCTCCCATTGGAGACTCAGATACCCTCACTCCGCGTCGTCCTTACTTACTAATTGACGACAGATGATAACTACCGTTGTCGGCTACAAGAGTTGGAGGCCTTAGATGAAAAGCGCCTCTTGGCTCAGCAACGAATCGAACTATACAAGCACGCATCTCTGGAGCCTTCAACAAGAAGGTTAAAATCAGAACATTCCAAGTAGGCGATCTCGTTCTGGCAGTCCGGAGGCCGATGGTCATGACTCACAAAACCGCCGCCAAATTCCAACCAAAATGGGAAGGGTCGTTTATCATTGAGGTCGTATTCTCCAACGTTGCGTACCGTCTCGCAAAATAAAATGGAGATTTGCTCATGTTGCCCTTCAACGGCAAGTTCCCGAAGAAATATTATATCTAAACGACATTTTCCAAATCATCGAGTCATGTACCCGCTGGTACCGCTGAACTCACCTTCACAATATTTCAGATCACCGAGTCATGTATCCGTTGGTACCGCTGAACTCACTTTAATAATATCCCAGATCATCGAGTTATGTACCCGCTGGTATCGCTGAACTCATCTTCACAATATTCCAGATCACCGAGTCATGTACCCGTTGGTACCGCTGAACTCACTTTAACAATATTCCAGATCATCAAGTCATGTACCCGCTGGTACCACTGAACTCATCTTCACAATATTCTAAGATTATCGAGTCATGTACCCTCTCGTACCGCTGAACTCACTTTCACATCGAGTCATGTACCCTCTCATACCACTAAACTCACGTCCTCCTTCCACAAAAATCCCAGCTTATCGAGTTATGTACCCGCTGGTACCTCTGAACTTACATTTGGATTCCAAAATTCACGGATTGTCGAGTTATGTACCCGCTGGTATCCCTGAACTTACATCTCGGTCACTCTTTTGGGAAAAAGTTATGTATGATCATACCTCTGAACTTTCTTCCTAAAGGAGCGCCTTCCTCATGATCCACTTCCCGCACTCCCAGTGCACAAAAAGGGTAACAGATCCACAAATTTCAAAAACGACCATGTCAATGTTACCTCTGAGTCATCTTAACTCCGCCAAAAACAAATCACCCCTCTACATAGAACTTCCACGTCCTCGTTACCTCTAAGTCGTTCTTTGTACCCCCCCTTCATTGAGCCCACTCCTGCCATGTCCTCATTACCTCTGAGTGGGAAGGCTCCGTCGAAGAAACCCTCATGCTTGTCATGTCCTAATTACCTCTGAGTAAGTATGTTGATCCCTTTCAGCTTATTATCTGTACCCACAACCGGAGTACGCCAAGGATAGTAAGTCCATAAATATCCTCCGTTGAGTCCACTCCTGCTACGTCCTTATCACCTCTGAATAGGAAGATTCTGCGGAAAGAAAACCCTCATGCTTTCCATGTCCTCATTACCTCTGAGTAAGTATGTTGGTTTCCTTTTCATCCTATTATCCGTATCCTAACCCAGCGTACGCCAAGGATAATAGGCCCATAAAATGTCCTGTGCTAAGTTTCTCAGCACAGGCCCACCATTTCTCATCATGTCCCGGGAGCCCAGCTGCTCCATGGCATTCTTTCTTCTGATACTCGGAACGTCCACGACACCATTACTGTGGAACCGTCCTAAGTATCTCCAATCAAACTTGTTACCCGTACCTAAAACCACGGTATGCCAAGGGTAACAGGTCCACAAACAAGTCCCCCATGCGGGGCAAACACTACCATAATACCACAAGCACAACAAGCAATACAAATAAATGGTAGAATGGAAAGTACTCTTTATTTGAAAGTCGAAAAAAGCATTACATGTTTTGGGACCGCGTCCCTCTAAAAAAAGAAAAGAAAAAGAGAACAGAAACAAAATAAGGAAAAGCTGACTATAGTTCGGCATTACACAACTCCAAAAGGCGGTTTCTCACCAAGGCAGTACCCCGCTCAAGCCGCTGTCGAGCTCGACGTTCAGCCTTCTGGGACAACCGATCCCCATTATCCAAGTCCATGAGCGCCTGCCAGTTGTCTTCCAACTTCTTCAGGGCAATCTTCAGGTCAGCCGAAGCTTGATTAACCCTGTCAGCCTCCTGGATAATTAGCCCCCTGTCAGTACGGGCAGCCTCAAGTTCAGACTCTAGGAAAGTCAACTTCCTCTGAAGAGCAAGGATCTGCTCCCGCGTGGCAGTAATTCCACGAGAGGCAGCGGCTTCCCGAGCCGTAACATCTTCACTCTCGTGGCTCAATTGATCATATCGATCAGACAGATCGCTGAGGTCCTTCGGTATGGCCGGCCTGGTTTTATCCCGAGCAGCCAGTGTCTTTTCTATAAAAGCGGCGAGGAAACCCCGCTCTTGATCTATAGCAGCAGACAGATCAGCCTACCTCAGTACCTGAAGCTGGGCCACCAGCTCATCAGTCTCCATTAATTTTGCCTCCAGAAGTGCAGCCACCCCTGCCCCACCGAGAAGAGTCTTGAGGATATCAATTTGACCCTGGGCGTATTGCTGGGCCAAGACAAAAGAGGTCCCTCTTTCCACAGCAGCCACTATCCTCCTCTTCAGGTGACGATAAAAACTGTCAACTACATCCTGTAACGTGTCATCCAAGACCTCTGTAGAGGACGGCGTCAGAGGAAGCGTGGCCGGCAACGTCGGGGGAGTGGTGCTAGAACTTGCCACCAGGAGGACGAAGTCCGAGCAGAACGAGGTGCGGATAGTGGCCAACTCTTCCTCCGCCATCCGAAGAGCCTGAACACTTGGTAGGGCAGAGAAGTCGACTCTCGGAGCCGCCCGAGCAGCGGAGGACGCAAGGACCATCGTCCCCTGCCCCGATTGTCCCACTACCTGACTCGCCGAACCCGAGTCCGCAGGAGGCCCATCAAGACGAGCCGGAAGGGGAGGGGGCACGCTCCTCTCCGCTAGTGCCCCTTCGACAGAGTTTGCCTCAATAATGTCTATCCTCGGCACTGGAGAGGCAGGACTTGTATGCCCAGAACAACAATCAATTGACGTGACCCGAAGGACAAGATGATAGAGTAGATAGGCCTCCTCGCAGGTTAAGATTCGGCTTATCTTACCAAGAGAAGAGCATAGAGGTTGCGGCTCGTTCGTAGCTGACATGGTCTCCTCACACGCGATCTCCAAGTTAAATTCGGTCGGCTCCTTTGCCCCAACCACCTCGAAGGGAGATACGACTTGATAAACATCATCTTGATGGAATTCAGCAATTTCAGGGACAGGTTCACCAGAGCCCCCGTCATTCCGAGTCACGACCTTGGCAACTTGAGACTCCTCTTCTTCTAACACCTGCAAGAGGGAAGGAAGATGATTAAAATCAAAAATTAGAAGAAAGAAAGAACCGGGAATGACTTGTTTACCTCTGACGTAAGGTCAACTTCCTCGCCGCTTTCGCTTATAGTTAGCTGGCAGTGTCTGGTCACAGTCAGCTTCCGGGAACGAGGAATACCGCCAACAGGAGAAATGTGCCTCCTACGCTTTTGTGCAGGGCCAGATGCAATGGATGGCTAATCTTCCACCATCTCATCTGACAAAACAGGCGGCCGATCCGCCCCTACGTCTGCCACCGGAAGGGAAGAATCATTTCCATCATACTCGTCGCCCTCATCATCCGCAGCATCGGAGTCCAAATCTGGCACTTCGACTCTATTCTTCCTCTTCCTCGTCTTGGGCCCCTAGGACCCCTCCTCCAGGTCGGTACCAATAATAAAACTGGTACCCGGGTTAAAACCGACAGGAGGCTTTTTCGCCATGACATGGTACAGAGCCGCCATATACAAGATCTCTACTGACGCCTTAATAGCAGGGACTGAGAAAACGGTACGGGTATGGAATGTATCATAATAGTGCCAGGCCCTGATGCCGTCGAGAAGGCTACCTTCAAAACCCAGACAAGAGTTGGGACAGTCTAGAAAAAGCTGACTGTATCCAAATGCCGGGCAAACCTGCTAGGTAGATAAGGCTCCAAAAAGACAGTATTACGGTTACGATACACCAGATGAGCGGGGCAGATATTACGCAGCCACAGAAGCATCTGGCCGTCCAGAAGTTGAGGGGGCCTAATACCGTCAAGATGTACAGCCGTTATTTCTTCAGCAGTAAAACGAGGGACAGATACGAAAATATTGTACATATCTGCTCTCGCTAGTGCCATCCGACAAACACGCATGGTCTCGTACTCCCAAGACTCATTACGATAGCGGAAAATAAAAGCGTCGTTATCAGTTATGCCGTCTTCAGAGCCCGGTCTCATCAAAGACGGATAATGCATCAACAGCCACCCCATCAGATAATGATAGGGCATCTCAGTCCGTTCAAAATCTTTGGTCACATCGCA
Source organism: Iris pallida (assembly GCA_029216955.1). Lineage (NCBI taxonomy): Eukaryota > Viridiplantae > Streptophyta > Magnoliopsida > Asparagales > Iridaceae > Iris > Iris pallida. The sequence continues at coordinate 6,085,685 of JANAVB010031619.1, forward strand.
GGCGATGACCTTGGATGTGAAAGTGCGAAGGCCACGGTGTATGTTGTACACCATGGCCGGGAGGAGAGCTAGCCTGACTCGCAGAACTAACTTCACAGCCGAAAGGATGAAATTACAACTGATCCTCTCAATAGAACCAGCTCCTCCAAAGACTTCACAATTTTGCAGCTATATCATCAAGAATCCCACCAGGAGTGCCTTCTCTGACAACTCTTGGGTATCCTGATAAAAATAACCAAAAGAGTCGGCTTTACTCCTGAATCTGTCACTAGTGGTGGCCACCCTCTTGGCCGACGACACTAAGGCTTTAACCGCCTCCCGGGATTGAGGATGTCGGGAAGTAACTTGACCTGAGGCATCCGTCGTGAAGAGATAGCGCACCCAGTCCTTGGTGTGGGGAGCATTCCCTTCCGAGCTGCTTTCCTTTTTGGCTATCTGATGACATGTGCTATAGTGGCACAATATCTCTTGATAAAGAGCCACGAAGCCTGGATACCGTCTTTCCAACTCTTCGAACTCCTCATTCGTAGGAGTATACGCCTCGAAAGCTTCATCCCCCCAAGGAAGCTTGGAGACTGCGTGCATTTTGTGGAGCGCAAGCCCCATCTCCCCTACGGGTGTATAGAAGGTTCCAGTACGGTGGTTATACATCTCCAGCAGAGATATAAATAATCTCTTACTTATGGGCAAGTCGTGGCTGGTGTCCCGAATAGCATGGTAAAGACCAATCTCACACATAAAGACCTCATACTTTTACGAGATCCACATAGACAGATTGGTCCATGAGGGAATGGGATTATCCAACTAGGGAGCATCAACCGGCCTATGGGATAAGAGCCCTTCCGAGCAAGTTGGTTCATAAAAGTGTCAGCTGTAGAAAACGTGAAATTGGGACCCGACACATTCAAGAAAGTACCCGGGGCCAATTCTATTACAGAACGGCTGGTGTGCACCTTGTCCGCACACACTGACTTCAGGCTGTTATTATAATGGATGTCTTCCACAAACATCCTACTTCGGGTAGGAGTTAAAGACTCTTCCATCTTCCGGTCCAGTGGGAGCATATTGAACCAAGGTAACGGGAAGTGACACTCCATTTGGGGGATGCGGATCGCCATCCCGTTAGAAACAAAACTCCAGTTCTCTGACACCTCCAGAACCTAACTGTTCTTCAAAGTCAAGGCGTCTCCAAAGAAGAACGCGGGCTTCAAGTATTCCCCTTCTAATTTCCCCGAGTTCATCATAGCGTTAAGAAAATAGAAAGGCTGGTTCTTGAGGGCATTCAATCTCGCTGGAGGCTCGTCACTCGGAAACTGGCCCGCCATATGCCGAACTATATGGTCGTACCTATAGCCCAGAGCTGCTTGGGCACTACCTACGAGGAGTTCTCCAGCAGCATTAACCGGCAAATTCACTGAGAAGAAGATAGAAAAAGATAAGTTAAAAAGATGGACAAAAAGAACTGATGGGTGCTTTCGAGCTTATGCGGTTCCAACTTAACGAAGCCTCATGTGGCTCAGGAGAACATTTATGCAGCTCCAATGAAGCCTCATGCGGCTCATGCTCAGAAGAACACTTATGCGGTCCCGTTCAGTAAAGGTTCATGCGGCAGTGCTCTCATAGGGCCCTCAGGGTTCGGGTAAGTTCGCACAGACAAACATGACAGACAAATTTGTGCGAATCTATGTGGCTTAGCGTGGCTTATGCGGCGTCGTTGGCGAAGCGCGTATGCGGTCACAATGGCTATTCTTATGCGGCACGTAGCTCGGCCATAGGACGAACATACGGCTCATAAAGGCTCGTGCATAAAGCATGCGACGTAGCCATAGCAGTTAGGGCTCTTTAAACTCACATAATGTCCTTACCAGCAATAGGGGGATAGACGTCAGGGTGAGCTGCGGGCACGACGGTCGATGGAGGAGCAGCCGCAGTCGAGGTAGAAGCAGTCTTCTTGCCCTTCGCCGCCGCAGTCGAAGACGCTGCCTTCTTGCCCTTCACCGCAACAGTCTTCTTGGGAGCCATTTGCTGATCGAAGAAGAGGATAACAATCGGGGTAGAAAGATTCGATGCAAAGAAGAAAGTAGAGAAGTTTTCTCTCTTAAAACTCCTCTTATTTATAGGAGGACAAGAGAGGGGGAGACACTTAGACTAATAACCGCCTAGGAAAAGACGAAACCGACTCCTCGAATTTCGTCCCCTCTCTCATAAAGGAGATTCACCCAGGGCATAAAATCCAAAAGATTTAATGAGCCGACCCTTGGGATTTCCTTTAAAAGACAGCACTAAAGCGAATTGGAGGCAATTAAAGGCACGAACACGTGGCAAGAGCTATGCGGCCCGAAAGTCCCCGCGGCCGAAACATCCATGCGGCTGAGACATCCATGCGGCCAAGACATCCATGCGGCCAGGACCTCATATACGGCCAGAAGAATTTATACACAGCCATGCTTCTTATTCAAAGTATTTCAATTTTACAAAATTAAAAACTTTGAAGGGGGTCTTGTAGAAGCATAGAAAAGAATAAAGAAAGATCTATGCGGCCAGGGAGCCCCATACGGCTCAGCGAGCTCATGTGGCTCAGGGATCCATGCGGCTCAAGCGTCTATGCGGCTCGATAAGTTCCATGCGGCTCAGAGAGAAGCCACGTGGCTTGCAAACAGCTCTTCTCTTTGTCCTATATTGTATTAAATGCCTGGACGGCTGACAGCTCTTACAAGGTGACAGTTCTGACACAAAGATGCAATTATGACACTGTCATAATGGCAGACTCCTAGGGAAACGAAGGAAATCTCTGACACAATCCTCTGAGATCCAAAAAGTGTCACGCGACCTTGACACGTGGACAATCGTATGCGGCTCTAGAAGAGACTCCCCATGCGGCTCAGGCTGAAGCTATCCTATGCGACTCAGGTCGAAGCTGTCTTATACGACTCAAGCAGAGGCTCCTCCATGCGGCTCACGAGGACTATCTCCATGCGGCTCACGAAAAAACTACCCATTATGCGACTGCCTACGCTCATACGGCTCAGATCATCACCATGTGGTTCAAATGTTCAGGGGCCACACCCCAAGCAGCCTTGACACGTGGCCAACCTTATGCGGCTCAATCCTCATGCTGCTCAGATTTCCTCAGTGGCTCGCGGTTAAGACACGTGGCATGACGGTAGGACACGTGGAATCAAATCAACAAATCCCAATAAAATATTGGGATCAAATCAGATCATTTGCAATCAAGCAAATCAATAACACGTGGCAGAAAATCCGAGATTGGCATATGAGAAGGATTTATGTCAATCATCTTTATTTACCCACAAAAGATTTGATACAATCACATTAATTGCTCAAATCTACTATATTCAAGATGAACGGCCCAGATTCAGTGATCCTTGGCCGCCGACTTTTGAGAATGGACAATTATTGCAAACCCTAAGGATGCCCCCCCACTATTATAAATAGCAAGGTGTTATTCTCTTGCGAAGAAAAAAAAAGGAGGAGATCCCCTGATTTTTGTAAAGAGAAGACACAAAGATCCAGAGAGTCAGAGAGAGAATATACAGAGATCAAAAAGGAGAGCATTTTTTCATCCACGCCAGACAGGTATTCTACAGAGCCAAAGCTGCACCCGATCGTCCAAGGAGTAAGGCAGAGCGGCCGTCGCTTTCCCGAGCCTCTATCGTCACCCTCCAGAATCTAAAATAAACAATTGTATTTAGATTGTTGTACCTAGGCTTTCGTCCCTAGGTTTTCTTTGTACAAGCGAGTTTGTATTGTGAAGTAAAAGTCCAGTCCTCCGATAATTGTTCTGTTCTTTTATATTTCATGGCAAACAGAGGTCTTTATGGCGGACCTCGTCTTGCCCTCGGACTTGATTGACGACGAGTTTTGAGTCACCGTAAGATTCGAGGTAATCTACCCCCAGCTGCTTTGCCAACTAGAGTCCCATGATGAGGGCATTGTACTCTATAACATTATTTGAGCATGACTTTGAAAGAGAGTAGGCGCGTTGGATGACCAGCTTGTCAGAGCAGATTAGGGCCACACCCACTCCTGCAATGATCTGGCTTTTGGAGCCAGTTCTAGAGGCACCATCGAAGAATATCCGCCAGACAGGGTTTCCTTCGATGATGTTCAATTCTTGTACTTCATCGAAAATGTCTTCATAGAGTCTGGACGATTTCGGAATTGTGTGCACTGCTAGGAAATCAGCCAGAGCCTAGTCTTTGACTGCCTTTTGCGAGACGAATACCAAGTCATATGGTGTCAATAGTATCGCCCAAGTAGCCAATCGGGAGTTTAGTGCCCCCGGCTTTGTCATGAGGACTCTGAGTGGATTGACTCGGAAGATGGCATGAATTATCTGTCCCGAGACATAATGGCGAGTCTTCTGGATAGCGAACACCAGAGCTAGATATTCTTTTTCGATAGGGTTGTACAGGTGTTCGGCCCCGACAATTTTCCTACTTAAGTAGTAGATAGCCTGCTCATGGCCTGCTTCGTTGTTCTGGACCAACAAAGCGCCAAGTGAATGGTCCATTGTACGGACGTAGAGCAGGAATGGTTTTCCTACAACGGGTGCCACCAGAACTGGGGGACTCGTCAGATAAGCTTTGATGCCATCGAAAGCTTTCTAACATTCTTTCGTCCACACATAGGAGACTCCCTTCTTCATAAGCTTGGTGAAGGGTTGGCATTTCCCAAAAAGGTTCGCAATAAAACTTTGGATGTATACGAGACGTCCTTGTAGGTCTCAAAGTTCTCTAAGGTTCTTCGGAGGATCTATGCCAAGGATGGCTTTAGTCTTCTCGGGATCGACGTGAATGCCCTTTGCAGTGATAATAAAGCCCAAGAATTTTCTACTAGAAATCCCAAGGAAGGATTTAGCAAGGTTCATCTTAAGCTGATGCGCCCGCATGAGATCGAAGACTGTCTTTAGGTCTTGTAGGTGATCACTTAGAAGAGGGCTTTTGACGGTGATATCGTCAACGTAGCACCTGACTATTTTGTGGAGATGCTGACGGAAGATGGTGCTCATTGCTCGTTGGTTTGTGGCACCTACATTCTTCAATCCAAAGGGCATTACTGTGTAACAGTAAACCCCCTTCGGAGTCCTGAACGACGTGTGTCTTTCGTCGTCTGGGAACATCTTGATCTGGTTACAGCCCGAGTAGCCATCCATGAAGGACATGCGCTCGAAACCACATGTGTTGTCTATCATTATGTCAGTGATTGGGAGCAAAAACTCGTCCTTCGGGCAAGCTGAGTTGAGGTCCCGAAAGTCGACACAGACCCGGATCTTCCTATTCTTTTTAGTGACAGAAATAACATTGGCTACCCAGTCTGGATGTTGTTTATTCGCGAATAAATCTTCTGCCTTTATCCACTTCTTTATCGATAGCGTCCATGATGTTAGGACTAAAATGTCGTTATTGCTGCTTAATAGGCTTAGCATCAGTAAGATATTAAGCATGTGCATCGCGACTTGTGGATCGAGGCCTGACATGTCTTCATAGCTCCAGGCAAAGACGTCGATGTATTCTTTGATCAGCTGGACCAAGGATTCTTGGTCCTCCCCAGCCATGCTCTTGCTAATGAAGATAGGTTTGGAGGAACATCCATCCTCGAGGTCGATTTGTTCGACTTTATCTTCAGTAGGGGGTTCCCCTAGTTCAAAGCGAGATTTCCATTGCGTACCTAGGCGTTCTTCTTCAAAGAACTCTATTTTCTGGTCGTCGTCTTTATTTTTCGAAGGATGTACGGATGTCATATTGGCTGACAGCACTTTCCTGAAGATTGGGCCGATGCTAGTGTCAGAGTCCAAAGTAGAAGCTTCAGACGAGTGAGAATGTGTGACATCCTCTACTTCTGAACTCTTCGGGGTTGTCGGAGGCATGATATAGTCCACCCCCCGTCGAGTACGGTGGTAATAGTCCTGCAATTTTCCTTTCGGCATGGGAAGTCGTAGGGAAAGACGTCGACCTTTGCCATAGTTCAGACCCTGGCCGCTCATCAGGTTGTAACCCATCTTTTGGATAGAATATTTGGCTCGATCATTGTACCAATAAATTTGTATTATATCGGTGTCTAGTTTCGGCCCTGCCGGTAGAAGATCTTGATGACGTTCGACTTTGCCGAAGATGATAGGCCTCTCGTCCTGGTTCCGAGGCGGGATTATGTAACAGACTCCTTGGTACGGGATGACTCGATTTACATGACTTACAGACGTTATTTGTGTTTGCAATGACTGCAGGGCATTATCTAAAGTATACATCGCATTCCAGTGTGGAAGAATAGAATAATTGAAAGACACCATTTTATTGATAAAATATACAATTTTGTCCCGAGGGATTACATCATCAAGGGATGGAGCATCAACATTGGCTGATATGTACTCCTCTAGTTCTTCGTTAGTGAGCATTGGAGTAGCTTTAGGAAGTTCAGGAGAGTCCATCTGGAGCTTGACCCATGCTGGCTCTTGGGTCTGTGCTGAGAAAGACACTGGGGCCTGTTCCTGTGGCCTGGCGGTGAGAGGTGCCGACGAATGAGGAGATCTACCTTTAAGTTGCACCTTGAGGGGTGCCTCAGTTGTTGTTTACCCTTAAGTCTTACCTTCACGGGGGATTCAGTGGATGCTCCGTCCAGGGAAGCTGGTGCCTTCCCGCGAAGTTTTGCCCCATAGGAGGCGGTGTTTGAGGTGGCTTCCCTTTGAATCGCACTTTCAGAGGAGCCTCGATTATCATTTCTGCTTCCAAATCAGCTTCGGCTTCAAGCTTCATCGTCAGCGTCATTGGCTTCATCTTCGAGATGAATTGTCTTGTATAGGTCCGTGTCAGTAAAGAAGGCTTCAATCCCTCTGAAGCGATCGACATCAGCGAACTCCGTTCGGATAATACACGTACTTCATACATTGATGGAGAGTGGATGGCACCACTATGTACTCGTGTAGCCATGGGTGCCCTAATAGAATGTTGTAGTTGACGTCTGTATCCACAACATAACAAGTCACCTCGGTCTGGAGATCGCTGATATGACATTTGAGCCGAATTTTCCCCAGCATCTTACTTTTGCTGGTATTGAAGCCACTGATTATAGTGTGGGATGCCGTCAAACGATGCATCGAGATCCCCAGTATTTGGAGCAGATTTTGGGAGATGATACTGAGAGAAGACTCAGGGGCATTCGATCCACCTTGATGGCACTGACATGCCCTGTGTAATACAGCGGTCTGTTGTGATTGTTGTTCTTGAGCAGCATGTCCTGTTGAGTGAATGTGATATTAGGGATGATTTTCCCTACACTATGGCAGTGTGGACATACTATTGGATCATCTTCAGGCTGCTTGACCAGACTGATGAAATACTCAGCGTCCTTCAGGGCTTCGTAAGAGCCTTCCGAGTATCTTTGGATAGACAGAAGAGTTTGAATAGGGACAACCGAGCCGGGGTACTGGCAAGTTGTGCCAGTATGTCGAAGTTGTGGGGTTTGGTTAACCCCGAAGCGTTGTCTCTTCGTATAGGCCTGTCGAATCGAGCCTCTTTTTACTTCTGTTTGTCAGCTGTTGGAGGTCAGAAAGGACCCTCTCCTGGAGCAGCCGAGGAGGTGACGGGAGGTGCCACTTCGACAGGGGCCTCCTCTGGTTGAGCGTTCTACTGTGAACACGTTTGTACAGGAGGTGCCTCCTCAGGGGAGGTAGTCACCATTCGGCAAGACCTGATCTTCTTGCCTTTGGCCTTGGAGGTAGAATGTACCCCCAGCCGAGTAAGTTCCAAAGTGAGATATGGATGAACCCACATGATCTCACCCCGAGGTGTGGTGAGTGGAATCAGTCCACTCGCATTGTCACGAGCTGGCAGAAGGTTGACCACCTCCACTGTCGTCTTCAGGATGTGAACAACACCATCTCGAGCTGTGGTAAGTGGCAAGATGCCGAACTGGAGCGACACCATATTGGTCGAGACTGTCTTCTTCTCGTAATTGACTGAGATGACATTCGCATTGATCATGTGCTGTATGTTGTCTTTAAGGATGTAGCAGTCTTGAGCTGGATGTCCAACGAACCGATGGTAATGACAGTACCTCGGGTCACCGACTCTGCCTACCTCATCAGGACGCTTTAGATCAGGCAACTTGATTTTATCGCTCTGCTTTAGCATATCGAAGAGTTGTAAGGTATCCTCATCATTGAAGGAGTAGACCATCTATGGTCTCGGAGCAGGTGGAGGCTTCTGAGTAGGGCCATGCGTACTTTTTGAAGCATTGACAGTTAATGCCTTCTTCCCTTTTGCCTCACTCCCACTGTTGCTGGTAGCAGGCCGCTTCCTTTTATCGTCGAAGGCGGGAAAGTTAACCCCCAGAAGGTGAGTATTACGTGCCCTTTTTTCAGTGGCCTTGGCTTCGATAATCAATGAACACCAATCAAGAGGTAGAGCGGAGTTGAGCCAGAGTTTGATCGCATGGATTATGTTCATGTTGTAGGAGTCAATGAGTGCACGTTCTGGCATACCTGGAGGTAACCTTAGGCATGCTTATCGAAAACGCTCGATGAAGGTTCGAACAGTTTTCTTCTTCGTCTGACGGACTTCTATGAGAGACGACATGGTCATGTCTTTTACACCGTCGTAGAACCGATCGAGGAAAAGGCGTGTCAAGTCATCGAAGGATGATATGGAGTTGTCAGGGAGACTGCAGTACCAGTCGTAGGAGACTACTTTTAATGTCCCAACAAACATGCTTGTGAGTAGGGTGTCTTCCTTCTGGAGATGCCTCGTCTGAGACTGGAAGTATATCAGGTACCAGCGAAGAGAATCCTTTTCATCGTTTGGCACCAGCATTTGTGGTTTATACTTGGGAGGATATGTCACGACCCGCACCCTAGAGTTAGGGCACGAGAACGTAACAACGCCCAGCCTACGCCGCAGTGTCGGCGGTAGAACGCTGTCCTAGGTCCCAATGCATCTAACAGTATAAGACTAAACAGTTTATACTCCCCGAATGGGGGTGACATAGCAGATACAACTCAATCACATCTAAGGTAGAGCATGATAAGAATAGATAAAACATGAAATCCAAAATAAATACAGGAGATAGAAGTCTAAGTGTCTAAGATACACGAACCCAGAAGTACATCTCAAAACTCAATAAAGATACAGTAATCCACAAAGTAAATACAACTCCAGACAAAAAGAAATAACTACCTAAACAACCTCTAATGTGTCTCCTCTAGGCTAGCAGGCACCTCCAGGCTATCTGTAAAATTTATCAACAGGTCCAGTCAGGACTGGAGCGAGCACAGTACATCTCAACATATCATAGCAGGTTAGAAAACATATAACATGCAGTAAAGTAAGATACGAGTACTGAAGAAATGCGGTATGTAAATAGAAAGAGAACTGTAATGTAAATATCTACTATACATAGAGAACTAACAGTGGCTAGTGAGTCAGAGTACGAGATAGCACATGTGAACAGGACAGATTTGTACAGGATGTCGAGGTGCACAGGAATCTACACTACAAAGGAATTGTTCACACGACTACTAGCACTCCCCCGTATCCCCAATCAATACACAAGGATCTAAACAGGTTATGTTATTGCACAGGATATCACATGGGGGCCCATATAGGGTGCACATGATAGTATACATGGGGCTCCGTGAACATGAGAGTACAAGATTCACAGGAGTGCACATGTAATGAAAGCACAGGAGTACATGATGTAAGTGAAACGCACAAGCACAATGTACCCGATGCTCCCGAGGGGGATAACATCGCATGTAGAGATCCATATAGTACCAATCCGTGTGACCAACGTGACAGTACAAGTAAAGTAATCTACTGCAGGTAATAATTCTAAGCAGGATATGAAATGATCAGAGAATGTACTCGCCTCGATAACCTGAACAGCTGATAAGTATAGGGGGTCCCACTGAAGCCACAGAGTCCTATTTAAAGCAACACAGGTTACAAGGTGTTTAAGTTAAATAAATGAATCCCTACAGGCAATCTATATTATTCTAGGTTCTTCTAAGTCAAAATAACTCTAGGTCGACTCCGGTCAATAATCTAGTCAAACTAGGTCAAGTGTTGACTTACAGTTGACTCTGGGTCAACTGGTCAACTTAGGTCAATCAGGGTCAATTCTAGTCTAATATAAAGTGTACTTCGTTATTTGTACGTTGAAACTTACGACGCGTAAATCGAGATAAGAAGATTATCTGTAAGGCTGATAATCTTATTATAGTGATCCACGTATCCAACTTATCAATTTCAGCGATGTGAGATCACTGGAATTGGCTGATCTCAGTTTCGTTGTACTAATCCCGAAATACGAACATTATATGAATTAATTATTAATTAATTATAAAAAGGTTAAACTTAGAGAAATTATCAACAAACATTGTCGGACGATGAAATGAACATCGCCAACGTGTCCAGAATGGTCAAAATAGCTAGGATAGCCTACCCAACGGTCCAATTTGGACACAAGGGCAAAAAGGTAATTTCGGGTCAAAACGGTGTCCGTGTCGGAGCCGTTTTGTACCGAAAAATGTGCAAGAAAACAAGTCTATAAAATATAGCAAATTATATGTCCACGCAACCAGAATGACGATACGAACTCAACGGTATATCCGGAATTGGATTCCGATGAGCCGAACTCAAAATGACCCGTTGACCCAGAATGTGGGACCCGTTTTGCACCGAAATGCGTGCCCGGGCCCACGTTCTCCAAATCTAACAAATTTTATATAAAAATATGCCAGAACGATGCCACAAGTCTAATGGTGGTGTCAGAAATGAAATCTGGAGTCCCGTGTTCAAAAATAAAATTTTACAAGTTGGACATTACGAATTCGGACGACCAACTTTGGCGTCGAATTCAACCAATCAAACAAGCTCACAATGAAACGAAACTGGAGGGGTAGTAAGAGGGTTATACCAGCTTCGCACCGGAACTGGTAGTACGCCAAACGGAGCTGCGGTGGAGGAGATACAAGCTGACGAAGTTGGCCCCGCGAAACTATCCAAATTTAATACAATTTAAACGGTCAACTTGGTGGCCGGTTTTCATGTATCAAACGATAAAATTAACGGACGAAAATTGACAGGGATGAAGGTGGATATACCGAGATTGCGACGGAGCGAAGAAATCGCCGATCCAACGGTCGGATCTCCGAGAAAACGCACGCGAAGTCGCTGCGACGGAGCGCCAAAACGGACGTGATTTCGTGCGCGTCACGACGGGACGTCGTTCAAAACGCACGAATCGCCTCGACGGCGCATCCTGGAGGACGGTGGCCGTCAGGAGAGGACTGCCTAGTGTTCGCCGGAGCTAGGGGGGGTGCCCACGGCGGTCACGGCAGCGCGTGGCCGGCTCGGCGGCGGCGCCAACGCCTCACGCGCGCGCGCGCCTTGCCGCCGCTGCTGCTGCTGTTGCATGGCAGCGTGCGCGCACTGCTCGTGGCGGCGCGGCGCGGCGGGGCTGCGCCTGATCCGACGGGGCACGACCTGGTAAGGTGGTGGTGGCAGCCATGGTGGTGGCGGAGTTGTGATTGGGGTGGCCGGAAAATGGGAAGAAGAAGGAGGAGACGAAGTCGATGGTGGTGGCGACGCTGTGGCTGGCCGGGGGTGGCCGGCGACTATACAGGCGGAGGAGGTGGTGGTGATGGCTCCAGTGGTGGTGGTTGCTCGGCCTGTGATGGCCAAAAGATGGTGGCGGAAATGGAGGAGATGATGGTGATGGTGGCTATGGATGTGAAGAGGAGGAGGAGGAGATGGAGATGTCGGCTGGGGGTGAGGCCGACGGCCAGGCCAGGGGGTGGTCGGACCAGTGGAAGGAGGAGATGGCCATGGGGTCGGGCCTTGCATGGGAGAGAGGAGGAAGGAAGAGTTGCTGCTGTGGGTTGTTCTTTGTAGTAGAAGTGTGTGGGAATAAAGAAAAATGAAGAGAGAGAATGAGATAAGTGTAGTAATTGTGAGAGAAAGAGAGAGAGAGAGAAGATGTCCCCCCTAGAAATTAGGGCCGGCCAAATGAGAGGGGGCTGTGTGAATGTGAGGGGAATAAATGGATGGGATTAATTTGGAGGATCTAAAGGCTATGATTAAATTTGTGGAAAAAAAAGGTTATTCCATGGAATTCAAATCAACAGAAATTTCTATTAAATATAGAAAAAAAAGGCAAAATGAGTACTAGTATTTTTTGGGCAAGAAAATATGGGGGTGTCCCGATAGAGAATAACATGGAGCTGGACTGGGCTCGGTGGAGCCGGATTGGATCAAAACTGGACATCGTGCAAAAATAGAATTAAAATATAGACGTTGATGATCATGTGTGAATAAGTAGCACATGGAGATTCCAATAAATGGGACACAAGTGGCGGACGGATAGTAGGCTCAAAGTGGGCCATATCCATAGTTGGGGCTGACAGGTTTTGGTCGACAGGGGACCCACAAATCAAGTTGGAAAATGAATGTGACGTCGTGGCGTGAAATAAAATCGGATCACGCGTCGGAAAAGTTGTGCGAATCAAATGGAGCCCAAAATGACATGAATGAGTGGGAAACGAAGGTCATGGGTGACGAGCATCTCGAGTAGATCATCAATGAGGAGTTGGTTTCAAGGAAATGACTGGTCTGGCGCTCCCAATTTAAATGTCATGGTAACGCGCTGAAAATGATCAAGGAAAAAAAAGTGGGAAAATAAATATCAATCAAATGGTCTAAACCGACCCGAAGTTCAGCGAAGCAGAAAGAGCACAAGAGAACAAGTTTGGATGGGACACTATATACCGTCATGAAGGTAATCGTGTCCACTCCAAAACTCGTGAAGAAGATTTCCAGAGTTGAACATCCCTGATACTCCAAATATCAATGGCATGAAAAAGTACACTAACAGATAAATAAATAGAATGAAATATTTAATGAAACCAAACAATCAGAAAATAAATAAAATGAAAAAAAAATCAACCCGAATTTCAGGGTGCTAACATCCTACCAACTTTATAAAAATTTCGTCCTCGAAATTAAAATGTCCCTACTCCCTCTAGGTCAAACCCCCACAATAAAAGTCCCTGAACTTAAATAAACATACCATCAAATAAAAGAACGGCATACAGGGTCATGGCATACGGTGACAGTGAAGTCTCATCTAGGTTTACTAGTCATGCTAATCAACGGTCATAGGTATCAAACACACAATAACCCAGGGTGCTAAAAATAGAAAGATACAAAAACAACAACCATCAAAACTATAAGGCGGTCTACCATCCTATATGAAAACTGGTACTTATCAAAATAAAACAAAGGTAACTACCAATTATCTGAAAAAGTACTATCCCCAAAAAAAAATCAAAATCACAAGTTAAAGAATTGAAAGTTACTTGCATTGAAATCCAATCACAATATATAATATAGAGGGCACTAGAGGGGAAAAGCTAACATTATGTGTATGGGAGTATGTGAACAGATTTATATGGTTAGATAGTAGACGTGTGTGTACGTGAATATACATGAAAGTGTATATGGGGATTCGGGTTTCAAACAATAACTAGCAAGTTATACTAATTATGGCATATGGGTTAAACAATCTACAATACGCAACTTATTTAATCATAACATGCATGGTTAACCATTATATCTATATAAAGAGGTAGAGATTTAGTTATGTATCTATACAAATTATAACATGTACGTATAAACTCTACATATATCTATCTAGGTATAATCATAACATAGAGAGGAAGATTTGGTTACATGACATGGTATACTAAGTTAGAGTATGTGTGTGTGTCCTTGTACAGGGTTATAGCTTAGTATTGAAAGGTTAAATCCAGTTTTAGTTCAGCATTTACATTAAAAAAAATGAAAACTAAGCTAACATTCAACCCATGGAAAAATATGAACATAATGCAGTCTCAGATTTTACAATTTTAACATAACTTAACCAATTTTTTTTGAATTGAAACTATGTGTATAACATACATGTGCAGTTATGTAAACCTAAATAATAACATGAAATTTATATTTAAATTACGACTTTAACTGGAAAAGCAGGGAACCATAATTATTGTGGTTTTGAAAATTTAGCATCAACAACATATTAATAGTATCTAGATATATGCGAATCAAGTGTAGCATGCATACGTGTTAGGCAAGTGTCTGATATATATATTCACATACATATTCTCATGTTCCAATAAAAATTTTAATTCTAAGTTAAGACTAACATTTAGATTCCTACCAAAATTGCAAGCAGGTGATCGACGAAATCAAGACAGTTTTATTATCATTATTATTTAATACGAGAATAATAACAAGAAAGAAATAACGAGAAAATTTGTTCTGCTTATCAGTTTAAAGAAGGAACCGTTTTGAAATCCAAACTTAATATCAAATTCAAGATAAAGTCTAGCAAAATCATCGACTCATGGTATTATGAAAAACTCATAGCAAGAAATTTCACAAGGTTTATAAAAACAACTAAACCTACTCCTAAGCTAATAATTAGGAACTAAACAAAACAAACAAATTAATAATTCATTTTTTTTGAATAACTGAAACAAAAGTAGAGAAAACATGTTCAAAATATTCAAGGTGCAATCTGATAATCATATGCGTTTATCCAGAATCATGGCACTCTAAATCCTCGTCATACTAGTAAGCAGGGCTACGATAATCACAGAGCCCTTGACTTATGCACATATCTCTAGAATCGTGGTATTTAACATTTTCGCGATGCCGCTAGCTTGGCTGCGAAAACCTTAAATTCCTACACCCGAAAAATACATCCAGAGTCAGACTATATGTCCTCACCATGCTGGCTAATGTAACTATAGAAGACTAGATTCCATAACATAGATGACCTAGACCATATAATTTCATCTTGCCAAAAATCAAATTAAATCAACAATGAATACTCAAAAATCAAATCAAAATTTATTAACGAACATCAAAATTCAAAAGTGAACACAATCCCTCAAAATGCAAACTCGAATGCAACAACTATCATCAAAATTCAAAATTCGAGAATCTTCCATCGAAATAAATACAAACTCAAATTCAACAATAATCCGTAAAAATCAAATTTAACAACAAAAGTAAAATAAATTAAATCAAGGGAAAAAAAGAGTTTTCAAATCGAAGTTAAATAAGATTCTCCAGGGTCGTCCCAGGAATCTCTCAAGGGTTCCTATCTGTGATTGAGTACCTTCAAAATATATCCTAATCCTACTGCAGGCTGTAGTGGTACTCTAGTTCGAATACCACTACACTTTAGTCTCGACCTGCATGGGCCACCACTAAAAACGTGTCACGACCCGCACCTTAGAGTTAGGGCACGAGAACGTAACAACGCCCAGCCTACGCCGCAGTGTCGGCGGTAGAACGCTGTCCTAGGTCTCAATGCATCTAACAGTATAAGACTAAACAGTTTATACTCCCCGAATGGGGGTGACATAGCAGATACAACTCAATCACATCTAAGGTAGAGCATGATAAGAATAGATAAAACATGAAATCCAAAATAAATACAGGAGATAGAAGTCTAAGTGTCTAAGATACACGAACCCAGAAGTACATCTCAAAACTCAATAAAGATACAGTAATCCACAAAGTAAATACAACTCCAGACAAAAAGAAATAACTACCTAAACAACCTCTAATGTGTCTCCTCTAGGCTAGCAGGCACCTCCAGGCTATCTGTAAAATTTATCAACAGGTCCAGTCAGGACTGGAGTGAGCACAGTACATCTCAACATATCATAGCAGGTTAGAAAACATATAACATGCAGTAAAGTAAGATACGAGTACTGAAGAAATGCGGTATGTAAACAGAAAGAGAACTGTAATGTAAATATCTACTATACATAGAGAACTAACAGTGGCTAGTGAGTCAGAGTATGAGATAGCACATGTGAACAGGACAGATTTGCACAGGATGTCGAGGTGCACAGGAATCTACACTACAAAGGAATTGTTCACACGACTACTAGCACTCCCCCGTATCCCCAATCAATACACAAGGATCTAAACAGGTTATGTTATTGCACAGGATATCACATGGGGGCCCATATAGGGTGCACATGATAGTATACATGGGGCTCCGTGAACATGAGAGTACAAGATTCATAGGAGTGCACATGTAATAAAAGTACAGGAGTACATGATGTAAGTGAAACGCACAAGCACAATGTACCCGATGCTCCCGAGGGGGATAACATCGCATGTAGAGATCCATATAGTACCAATCCGTGTGACCAACGTGACAGTACAAGTAAAGTAATCTACTGCAGGTAATAATTCTAAGCAGGATATGAAATGATCAGAGAATGTACTCGCCTCGATAACCTGAACAGCTGATAAGTATAGGGGGTCCCACTGAAGCCACAGAGTCCTATTTAAAGCAACACAGGTTACAAGGTGTTTAAGTTAAATAAATGAATCCCTACAGGCAATCTATATTATTCTAGGTTCTTCTAAGTCAAAATAACTCTAGGTCGACTCCGGTCAATAATCTAGTCAAACTAGGTCAAGTGTTGACTTACAGTTGACTCTGGGTCAACTGGTCAACTTAGGTCAATCAGGGTCAATTCTAGTCTAATATAAAGTGTACTTCGTTATTTGTACGTTGAAACTTACGACGCGTAAATCGAGATAAGAAGATTATCGGTAAGGCTGATAATCTTATTATAGTGATCCACGTATCCAACTTGTCAATTTCAGCGATGTGAGATCACTGGAATTGGCTGATCTCAGTTTCGTTGTGCTAATCCCGAAATACGAACATTATATGAATTAATTATTAATTAATTATAAAAAGGTTAAACTTAGAGAAATTATCAACAAACATTGTCGGACGATGAAATGAACATCGCCAACGTGTCCAGAATGGTCAAAATAGCTAGGATAGCCTACCCAACGGTCCAATTTGGACACAAGGGCAAAAAGGTAATTTCGGGTCAAAACGGTGTCCGTGTCGGAGCCGTTTTGCACCGAAAAACGTGCAAAAAAACAAGTCTATAAAATATAGCAAATTATATGTCCACGCAACCAGAATGACGATACGAACTCAACGGTATATCCGAAATTGGATTCCGATGAGCCGAACTCAAAATGACCCGTTGACCCAGAATGTGGGACCCGTTTTGCACCGAAATGCGTGCCCGGGCCCACGTTCTCCAAATCTAACAAATTTTATATGAAAATATGCCAGAACGACGCCACAAGTCTAATGGTGGTGTCAGAAATGAAATCTGGAGTACCGTGTTCAAAAATGAAATTTTACAAGTTGGACATTACGAATTCGGACGACCAACTTTGGCGTCGAATTCAACCAATCAAACAAGCTCACAATGAAACGAAACTGGAGGGGTAGTAAGAGGGTTATACCAGCTTCGCACCGGAACTGGTAGCACGCCAAACGGAGCTGCGGTGGAGGAGATACAAGCTGACGAAGTTGGCCCCGCGAAACTGTCCAAATTTAATACAATTTAAACGGTCAACTTGGTGGCCGGTTTTCATGTATCAAACGATAAAATTAACGGACGAAAATTGACAGGGATGAAGGTGGATATACCGAGATTGCGACGGAGCGAAGAAATCGCC
Source organism: Iris pallida (assembly GCA_029216955.1). Classification (NCBI taxonomy): domain Eukaryota; kingdom Viridiplantae; phylum Streptophyta; class Magnoliopsida; order Asparagales; family Iridaceae; genus Iris; species Iris pallida. The sequence continues at coordinate 6,103,279 of JANAVB010031619.1, forward strand.
GATCCAACGGTCGGATTTCCAGGAAAATGCACGCGAAGTCGCTGCGACGGAGCGCCAAAACGGACGTGATTTCGCGCGCGTCACGACGGGACGTCGTTCAAAACGCACGAATCGCCTCGACGGCGCGTCCCGGAGGACGGTGGCCGTCAGGAGAGGACTGCCTAGTGTTCGCCGGAGCTAGGGGGTGCCCACGGCGGTCACGGCAGCGCGTGGCCGGCTCGGCGGCGGCGCCAACGCCTCACGCACGCGCGCGCCTTGCCGCCGCTGCTGCTGCTGTTGCATGGCAGCGTGCGCACACTGCTCGTGGCGGCGCGGTGCGGCGGGGCTGCGCCTGATCCGGCGGGGCACGGCCTGGTAAGGTGGTGGTGGCAGCCATGGTGGTGGCGGAGTTGTGATTGGGGTGGCCGGAAAATGGGAAGAAGAAGGAGGAGACGAAGTCGATGGTGGTGGCGACGTTGTGGCTGGCCGGGGGTGGCCGGCGACTATGCAGGCGGAGGAGGTGGTGGTGATGGCTCCAGTGGTGGTGGTTGCTCGGCCTGTGATGGCCAGAAGATGGTGGCGGAAATGGAGGAGATGATGGTGATGGTGGCTATGGATGTGAAGAGGAGGAGGAGGAGATGGAGATGTCGGCTGGGGGTGAGGCCGACGGCCAGGCCAGGGGGTGGTCGGACCAGTGGAAGGAGGAGATGGCCATGGGGTCGGGCCTTGCATGGGAGAGAGGAGGAAGGAAGAGTTGCTGCTGTGGGTTGTTCTTTGTAGTAGAAGTGTGTGGGAATAAAGAAAAATGAAGAGAGAGAATGAGATAAGTGTAGTAATTGTGAGAGAAAGAGAGAGAGAGAAGATGTCCCCCCTAGAAATTAGGGCCGGCCAAATGAGAGGGGGCTGTGTGAATGTGAGGGGAATAAATGGATGGGATTAATTTGGAGGATCTAAAGGCTATGATTAAATTTGTGGGAAAAAAAGGTTATTCCATGGAATTCAATCAACAGAAATTTCTATTAAATATAGAAAAAAAATAGGCAAAATGAGTACTAGTATTTTTTTGGCAAGAAAATATGGGGGTGTCCCGATAGAGAATAACATGGAGCTGGACTGGGCTCGGTGGAGCCGGATTGGATCAAAACTGGACATCGTACAAAAATAGAATTAAAATATAGACGTTGATGATCATGTGTGAATAAGTAGCACATGGGGATTCCAATAAATGGGACACAAGTGGCGGACGGATAGTAGGCTCAAAGTGGGCCATGTCCATAGTTGGGGCTGACAGGTTTTGGTCGACAGGGGACCCACAAATCAAGTTGGAAAATAAATGTGACGCCGTGGCGTGAAATAAAATCGGATCACGCGTCGGGAAAGTTGTGCGAATCAAATGGAGCCCAAAATGACATGAATGAGTGGGAAACGAAGGTCATGGGTGATGAGCGTCTCGAGTAGATCATCAATGAGGAGTTGGTTTCAAGGAAATGACTGGTCTGGCGCTCCCAATTTAAATGTCATGGTAACGCGCTGAAAATGATCAAGGAAAAAAAAGTGGGAAAATAAATATCAATCAAATGGTCTAAACCGACCCGAAGTTCAGCAAAGCAGAAAGAGCACAAGAGAACAAGTTTGGATGGGACACTATATACCGTCATGAAGGTAATCGTGTCCACTCCAAAACTCGTGAAGAAGATTTCCAAAGTTGAACATCCCTGATACTCCAAATATCAATGGCATGAAAAAGTACACTAACAGATAAATAAATAGAATAAAATATTTAATGAAACCAAACAATCAGAAAATAAATAAAATGAAAAAAAATCAACCCGAATTTCAGGGTGCTAACAGGATATACCACCTTATTCCACTTGAGGGGGTAAGGTTGCGAGATTTCTATCTTCTGACGCTTCTTATGCCTATTTCGAGCCTCGAAGCGCTCACACAGGTCTCTAATCATCTCGACCAGAACTTCTGCAGAGCTGGGAGCAGGTGAAAGTGGTTGAGCCTGAAGTTGGATAATGGAAGGAGTCGATGTCCGGGGTGTGACGTGATGATATGCACTCGAAGATATTCGTTGAGGGGGTATACTCGATTCCCCATTGGCCCTTGGATCAGGACCGGTGAAGACAAGTGCTCTTGCTAAAGTGGTCCGAATCTCGAACACTGCTTGAGTCAAGGTCTGCATAGAGACAGAGAGAGTTTTGAGGCCCCCTTCCAAAGTGTCTATGCGTCATACGATATCCAGAGTGGAGTGTCTGATTCTTCTTCATCACCACCTCCTGCCATGTAAGCTGTTATGACATGGGTAGATGTGGATGAATCGGTTGAAGCCTCACTCTCGACCTTACTTTCCTGTGGAAGGGCCTTTTCTTCTGAGGCCTCATACTAGCTAACCCCCAGCTACGTTGAGGTTGGTTCCTTGGTGGACTTTCTCGTCTTTAAGAGGAGGATTGTCAAAAATTTTACTACCCCTAGCCACTGCTTCAGCTAGAGACTTCTTCCTTGCTCGGGTGTTTTCAAACACCCCTAAGGACGGGATTAACGTCTTGTTCTTCCTCGACTGACTCTTGGATGATGTTACAGAGGTCGACAAGTTGGCAGTTGTCTTTTTTTCGGATGAGTGAGAGTTGGTGACAACATAGCAGGAAGCGATCTTAGGCTCCTCTTCGTCTTTAATTGGCACTCTCTTACCGAGGTGACGTCGGATGGGTGTCATAGATTGCAGTCGCTGACACACGGACTACCATTGTGGTGGAGCTGCTGTCTTGCAACAACAGCAGTTGATGGTGACCATGGCACAAGTATGCCCTGTGAGGGGCACATCGTGCTTATTGGTCAGATCTCCTGATCTGCGTTTGTGAGTGATCATATTACGCAAATCATAATGGGAGAGTTCCACTTTCGCACCCCCTTCGGGCGCATGGCAAGGCCAAGCGTCGGGGTGGTTATGTGAATAATGTGCCCCCTGATCTAGTTCACGCTCATGAGATATGCCCAGATCATTGGTGGGGGGACAACATTTATTGCAACTTGAACCTACTTCATGCGCACCACCCATGTGGCGCATGGGTTCAACGTCGCTGATTTTGCCCTGTCTGACTTGGTTCAAAATGCAGTAGATGCACTCAAGCGGGATGGAAACTTTGAAGGTCGGCTCGCAAATGTGCCAGAGTCAACCCTGTACAGCTTGCCATCGCAGCACGTATAATTTTGAACGCATGCTTCTGGTTTGCTGTTGGCGTAGCACATTTGGGACATATGGCATGCTGCCTTGGATTTATTTGTACTAGCCCACGAAGGCGTATAGTACTCAGAATCCATTTCTGTCTTGCTATAATAGCGAGTAAGTATGTCAAAGACAGATGTTTTCTCCTGCGCACAAGAGTTCATGCAAAGGAGATTAGCTACGCCTCGGCTCCGTTGGCGCATCTTCTTTGACTAGGAAGAAGATAGTTAGGGAATGCAGTCAACACCTTATTTTCTTGACAGACGTACTGCACCAGAAGACGCATCTTGGTCACTGAGAACATCAGTAGGAAGGGTCAGCTATGGTGGCGTATCGTCTTCAGCGATAGGGTTAGACGCATCGTCGTTGCGCACCCAAACTCGGCGATTCTTCTTCAGCTTTGGCAGCCGCTTCGAAGGACTTGCTCTGCCTTCAGAGATGAACTCCTTATACGCCTGTTGATCGAGGCATACCACATGTATTTTGTAGGAGGAGACCAGCTCGATGTCATCAGATTACAACACAACCTTCTCGTTAGAGGAGAAGGTGGTCCCTAGCAGAGTCACCAACTTGTTCGCCATCAAAAAAAGGGGAGACAAAAGGGTTTTGAACATTTTGTATTTCGATTACAAACAAAACAGTATATAATGTAGGACTTATATTTAGTCCATTGAGTACACTTTTGTTTTTTATCTGGAAACTGTGTCGGTGGAGCGAGTGGTAATGCGTTGACTCCGTTGATGATCTGACGACGATCTTGAATTCTCTGAAGGTCTGGGTTGCTCTGGATGCTGAAGCGTTTTGAGGGAAGAAAGACGTAAAGTGTCTATCCTGATCTCTGGATATGCTCTATGGATATATCTATGTGGATCTCTTCCTGTGGATATCCCTTTGCCTTGAGGGAATGGTCCTTCTATTTATAGGCAGCAGGCTGAGCTGCCTCTCTGCGCATATGTAGGATGCGCCTGGATGTAGGATCGCCATGTGGCTAATGCTGGCAGAGGCGTATGGATGATGTGCCTCGAATCTGTTTGAACTGCCACGTTGGGCTACGATAGAGCTGACACGTGGCAGTTACGAGGATACGGTTGTTGCTGAGATCTTGGATGGTTAGCATCCATTCGTAGGCAGAACTGAGTCAAATGACACGTGGCGCGTGTCCATGGCTCAAAGATCTCGGATTTGGGGGGAGTGATCTGTCTTGATACGCCTAGGATCGGACACATAGAGAGGACTGAGCTGTTGTCTTTAGGGATCATGAGCGAGTCCGGGCACATGGCTTTTGAGGTACATGCAGGGCTTCACATCAAGATGCGCCTAGGATAAGGCGCATGGGGTGACTTGGTCTATAACTTCGAGGAGTCATAGGTAAGTCCAGGTGCATGGCTTTTGAGGCATATGCAGAGCTTTTGGACGCATGGCTGTGGAAGCGTATGCAGAGACTTGGCTTTTGTCTTGAGATTAGGAGTAAGTCTAGGGGCATATGGATTTTGAGGCACATATAGTCTTTTGGCCGCATGGCTGCGAGGTGCATGGTGCTGACGACGCATCTGCCGCATGGCGCATCCTCTTTGGCCCATCTGTTGGGTTCTTCTAGGCGTTAATGGCTGTCTTGATTTTTAGCAGAATAAGAAGAGACAGGTTCATTGCCATAAATACAAATTCATTGCACGGAAGTCGAAAAGGCTTCAATTTGGCGTACGGTTGTGGGCTGTCCGGGTCTATAAATAGCCGTATGAAGGGAAGCTTATTTCCATTCTTCACTTGTCTTTCCTAAAATGGAGATGAACTCGGCTAGTCCCCTGCTTTGGCGAACCGTCGAACTCCTCATTCGAAGAAGCTTTGACAACGAGCTCCTTCCGAAGGTAAAGATGCACAGAGTTAGTTCTTTTGCCATCGGCCCGATTTTCGTACAAGCCTGTAAAAGTGCATATTACATCCAAATATCGGGATCGTCGTGTCTCGACACAGGCTGAAGGTGCCTGTTGCATCCAAAGATCGGGGCAATCGTGCCCCAATTTTTGTTATGCTGGAAGAGCCGCAAATCAGGGCTATCGTGCCCCGATTTTGTTAGGCTAGAAGAGCCACTCCTCCTGCTAGAGTAATCGCATGCTAATGAGGAAGTGATTTTCTCTGACTATGCACGGGAATGCGTCTACACTGTGATGCTAGAACGATGCGCCTGGCTGTAGCACTTGAGTGATGCGCCTGACAAGTGATGCGCCTAGCTGTAGCTTTTAGGATTTTCTCTCTTTTGTAAAAGAATTCTCCTTTGTAAAGAGTTTAAACATGTAATAAACTTTCATATGAAATAAAAGCCTAGTTTCTTAATGTCTTGTACTCTTTGTTTGTGTTCTGCTGCGCCGAGTACTCTTGTCTGTTCTGGTGCATATCAATGTGGGACGCATGGGAATTTATGGCGCATAGGGACTCTGGCCTAAAATTTTATGCTTCTACAGCGCCTTTGAGTGATGTGATTTTGTCTTACGCTTTTGATAGGCACATGACTCACAGAACCTTCGAATGATGAGGTTCATCACGTACTACGAGATGACAACTTGATATCTGACATATGACATCTATTTTTTGACACAGTTGTTAGTGTATCATCAATGTTGAAATGACAATTTTGAAGATTCGTCTTGATGTGACCCACTACGCTTTTGATAGATGCGCATTTGGGCGCTGCGCTTTTCATGCTTCTACAAACACGAGATACAAAAGGAAAACACGGAAGGAAATCTCCTTGCTGGGGTGAATAAGTCACCGGTGCTCAAGGCAAGATTCGCCTATATTCGATCTGCCCCCAGGAACCAGCAAGTTCAAGTATGAACCTCTGGAACGCTCTTGGCCACCTTCGGGAAGAGTTCGGAACTAAAAATGTGCTAGAAAAGATCCATGCGTGCAAGGACTTGTTGTAGCTGTTGCTAGCGCAGGGATTTACTAGAGTGGGATTTGGTGGCTCTCAACTTTTCTTTTTTCCAATGCTTCAATGGTGGAGGGGGTGCTCTATTTATATATCAGACGGGCACCCATGCGCGCATATGAATGCCCATGCGCGCAGGCCAACCAAATCCAACCAAATCCGGATCTGTGCGTCGACACAGCAGCGTGCAGCATGCTGCACTCTAACAGAGCCGCCCACGCCACACGCTGACAACGGGATCTGCTTGCACGCTCCCAATATACATACGCCACAGCGTACCGTATGCTGGCAGTTGAAATACCGTGCCGTGTTGCATACTGACAACGCCGCTGCACGCCGAAAGCAACCGTACGAATGAGCCTAGATGCTACTGCGTATGGCGGTTGCTGCACAAGGCGGCTGTTGCGCATGCTCGCTATTGCGCATACCCGCTATTGCTCAGAGACGCTAATGCGCCTGGATGCAATTGGGCCATGCCTCAATGCGCCAACGCATAGCGCCGCATGCACCCGTGCATAGTCGCGCGCATAGCCGACGCAAGGCCGCACATACGCCCTGAGCATGCGCCCGTGCATGCACCCAAGCTAGCAACCGCGCAAGCAACTCGCACATGAAAAGTGTGCACGGGCGCCATGCGCAGATGCTGACTTGCTAAGTACAAAGTGCGCCATCAAAGTGCTTCTTTACGCCCTTCGCTCGAGTCCGAGTCGCTAAGTCCTTACGGGATTTAGCTCCTATGGTTTTCCAAAGTGAATGACAAAAGAAAGGTTTGTTCTTTGTGATTTAAACTTAACCCACTAGGAAAATTAACCCACATAGACCACCACACTCCATATGTATACTCCAACACAAGCATAACTATATATTGAGGTATACACATTGATATTTTTCCAATGTGGCACTACGACAAAAATAAATTTTTATGACAGCTAAAAAGTGCCCTAAATGACATTTTATAATATATTTTTTTGTAAACCCGCAGTATAAATATTTTCTAAAAGCGTTATAAATACTCTCTTCATATATAACACTTATTTTTTAAAGTGTTATAAATAAGTTTTATATATATATATATATATATATATATATATATATATATATATATATATATATATATATATATATATATATATATATATATATATATATAAGTTTTATATATAACTTATAAATAAGTTTTATATATATAACTTATTTATAAGTTTTATATATATATATATATATATATATATATATATATATATATATATATATATATATATATATATATATATATATATATATATATATATATATATATATAAAATATATATATATATATATATATATAACTTATAAATAAGTTATATATATATAACTTATAATAAGTTTTATATATAAAACTTATTTATAAGTTATATATATATAACTTATTTATAAGTTATATATATATATATATATATATATATATATATATATATATATATATATATATATATATATATATATATATATATATATTTTCATAAACCCCTTCTTTTATTAATCAAGGCTCAAAAAGCCGAAGCCTGATGATAGTACAAGACGGAAAGCCTGAAAGTAGCAAAAAGACGGGGGGGCGACCGCGCCCGCCAAAACTAACTGAAGAGGGGTTGCCAGAATGCTGGTGGGCTGTGGGAGCACAGAGAACTCCTTTTGTGGCATTGCCGTTTAATTTCCCGAATGATCTGCTCGACGGAATATTGGTGACCCTCGTATCTCGCTTTGTTGCGATTCTTTCAAATTACCCAGGTGGCAGCCGCTGCTACAATCTGATGGCCATGGGACGTGACTCCCCAGAGGGCCAGGAGATCGTTAAAGTGCCCAGCTCCTGTAGTGATGTTGTAGATGCGGTTGAGGATGCTCCAGGTTTGGTTGGGGAGGCTTCCCTCCCGGAAGATATGGTCGATATTCTCCGTCTGCCGATCGTCGCAACAATTACAAGCTGACGCCAGACTAAAGCCGATGGAGTTAAGGATCTCATCGGTAGGCAATTTCTTCCTCGTGACTCTCCACAGGAGGAATGACCATTTCTTGGGGATGCACGAGTGCCAGAATTGCGCTATGAAGTGTTCTTGGCCGGTCTCGTGGATCGCAGCCCTCGCCGATCGCACTGAGAAAACTCCGGAAGCTTCCAGCGACCATCTCAGCACGTCCACGTTGGGACCAATGATAAGACCGTGCTGACGAATATATATATATATATATATATATATATATATATATATATATATATATATATATATATATATATATAACATATAAATAAGTTTTATATATAACTTATAAATAAGTTTTATATATATATATATATATATATATATATATATAACTTATTTATAAGTTTTATATATATATATATATATATATATATATATATATATATATATATATATATATATAACTTATATATATATATATATAAGTTTTATATATATATATATATATATATATATATATATATATATATATATATATATATATATATATATATCACTTTCCAAAGTGCTATAAAAAACAATACTCAATACTGCTCGATTTCAAAACATTCATTTTGAACCAAATACAACCTAAATCATTTCAATATAAATTTAATAAATACTTAAAATATTTTTTCCAAAAGTACATAATATCACCATCTTAATTTCATTTTTTTTTCAAAATAGATATCCAAATACATATATTTACATCAGCTAGTAAGTGGCACTCTCAAAAGTGTTAGTAGTTTCCTTTGACTTCAACTCTCAACAGGCGCACCATCAAAACTATCGACATCAACTTCAAAACTGTCATCAGCACCCTCAAGAACTGTCAAGCAAAATCCTGAAAAAGAAAACATCAAACAACCATGCACTATTTCTATTTCTTAGCATCTGAACTATTTTTTCCGTACATTACAGTCTGTAAAACATATATATGCCCAAGTCCATGCTACAATAGTTCACACTAGTCTAATAAGTGCAAAAGTCTAAACTATAAAGGTTCACAATAATCATGTGTAAATAAAGCAAGAATCCGAGCACACAAATCATCATGCAATAGAATTCTGGAGGTAATCTACAGAATTACTCATGCCACCTATCTAAACTATAAGAGTTCACAATAACCAAGTTCACCTGTCATTAATGTTTATATATTCCACTTGTAGATAACTGGGTACTAAACTGGATAATACCAAGAAACACACAACATTCCAAACAAGAAAAAGAAAGAAGAAGCAGGCTAAATAAGCATTACCGAACCCTGCATAAGTCTATCTCAAGTTTGTGTCAGTATGGTATCATTACTAGCTAAAGGAGTGAAAGTAGTTAAAATTTCACAATTTGTGGCAATATAAAGACCTGTCTATGAAGGAATACAATAAATGGGGTCCACTTGTGGCACAGTTTAGATAGAACAAATTAAGAACTAATACATAATATGTGCAATCATCCCAATTTAAAATTAACATGGGATCGTATTTTGAAGATTTCTGCAACCAGATAGAAGCTTGGACTAGTAGAAAGTTGCTAAAAGGAACATTTAGCTCAGGTTAGTAGTAATACCCTTGAGCATAAATCCTTCCTGCACCCAATGCATTGTGGCCCACTTCACTATTACCTATGTCATCCTCGGTAGGTAGACCCGCTCCAGTGCCATGAGCTCTTACCAACTTCCATCTATCTGGAGTACCCTTGAGGAAGAAAAATGTAAGGCTTACTAATTTTTCTTCAAGAAGAATCCAATGAAAGTACATTCACAAGAAAATAACTAAGCATCAACTATCATTAGTTTCAGACATTCAACTGAGAAAAACTCGGAGCTGTAAAAAATTTAAGAAAAATGAATTATTTAATTTATTTGGCACCACAAAATTTGCTAATACAAGAGAACCATGTTAAACCAATGAGTGTATTTCTTTGGAATTTGCATTTGCAATAACTCTGAGGAGCCGTTGTACTCATAATGCATACAATACAACTGAGACTGAATCACTACGTTGCTAAAAGCAACTAATTACATATCCAATTAACAATTAGATACCTAAATGCAATGAAAAAAGAGAAGAATATTCAACTACAAGAAATGGCAGGATTGCATCTGACTCGAACCATTAGACACTAAGTTACAACAATCGCAAATATATATATATATATATATATATATATATAGAGAGAGAGAGAGAGAGAGAGAGAGAGAGAGAGAGAGAGAGAGTGTTGGGCCTGGCCGGGCCGGTTCATTGTTGGACCGGACCGGCCCAATTTTTTGAGAAAAAACCAAAAAAAAAAAAACTTTTACTTTCTACCATTTATGTTTCAATAAATTAGAAATTTGAAAGTAAAAGTTAAGGTACAACATCACAAGTTTTTTTTCCATAAAAAATTAAAAAGTAAACTTTTTTATTAATCTCAAGATAATTTAATGTACACCAGTTCAATTATTTTCTTCCATTAAATTTGTAATAAAATGTAAAAGCTATAAACTGATATTTTATTTCTAAATGAAATGTAAAAAATGTACAAGTATTTTTTTGTCGTCCGTCGTGCTTCGTTCGTCTCTATTGTTCAGCTTCTCCTTCAGTAGTTTCCTCCAAGTTAAGACACTGAAAGTCCAGCTCATTTATGTCGGCACTTTCATCTCTTGAGTTTTTGGTTCGTTCTTCCGCACGAACCCAATGTTGAACGCAGGCGCAAGCTTCCAAGATATCTGGCAGCATCATGCTCTTCTTGCTCAGTATCCTTGAACATGCACTAAATAAGATTTCGATGCTATCGTGGACACTGAGACCATTAGTATATCGAGTGCTATAAAAGAAAGTATATGGTACATTTTTTCATGTCTTTTCACCATTCTAGAATGGAAAAATAAGCTAAAGTTTCATCATTTTCTTCATAAGAATTTAAATATAATGACAGTTCTTGAGTTGGTAGGGAAGATTGCTTTTGTTTCTTCCTTTGTAGTACATTTGCAGCATGTGATAATTTAGACATAAGACCAGAGCTACTACTACCAACTTGAAAATTTGTACCGGCTTGGACCGATACAACTCGTTCTTCATATAAAGTAATTAAAGAATCTAAAATATCTTTAAGCTCTACTTTTAAGTTATTTACATCTAGTATAGGTAAAAATTGTGAACTTAAAATACTAATACAAGAAGTGTTATTACTAACATTATCAAGAGAAATAGAAACAAAATTAATGTGAATATCATATTCACGTAAAAATTGCATGATGGTACCACCGATTACAGAATCGGTATGTGAAAATTTCAAATGTCGTAGACAAATAATACATTTTTGTAACATCCACTTTGGATCTATATAATGTGCCGTGATACAAATAAAAGCATAATTTTATTTTATAGTCCATATATTACAAGTTAGAGAAAACTTACTAACATTTACGAAGTTTTGCTTCAAAACTGTCATTTCCTTTTGAAATATTTTGAGAGCCTCCGATCTAGTAGTCGATCTAGAAACTTTATTAAAACATGGGTTAAGAGTAGTACTTGCATACTTATAATACCAATCACTCTCTCCGAACGTGAAAGGTTGTTCATCACAAATAAGAAATTTGGTTAGCTCGATTTTGTTATGAGCATCAGAATAAATAAAATTACCTACAGAAGATCCTTGAGGATCGATACTTATCTGTGACTGCCTAGCTTGCAGTGTGTCCTTACCATGACAAGTGTCATAGTGTCTTTTCAATGTGTTCGTGCCATCGTTCATTTTCCACTTAAATATTTTCTTATATTTCTTACATTGTGCACCTTTAACAATTTATTTTTGATTTTTGGGAACTATAGTCGGTGCCCCCTCATTATCAGTGACATATATTTTTTCATAATATTGTCATAAAATTGATTTCTCCCTAGTTACAACATTTGTAGCCATGTTCCTAACTTCAGGCGGTGACATTTATGTCGGTGGCACAGAATTTAGAATTTGATTATTTTCAAATAAATTAGCATAGTAAGCACAATTTTGGTCTGAATCACCTCCGTAAGGGTGGTTAGAACCAGTAGTATCCATAATTTTAAAATTAAATTTTGCAGAAAAAGAAGAAAGAAGAGAAAAAAAAAATGTTATCTACCAAAAAGAGAGACGAAAAAAAAATCAAAAATTGTAAAAAAAATTCTCTAAAATTAAAATTACTTGGAAGGTCAACTTCAGGGAAGAGATGTTCAAGTCCAAGAATTTTTGCAGAATTTGAAACCTCAAGAACACTGCACTTTGGCATACAGGAAGTTGCACTTCAAAGTCCAGAAACATGTTGTTCAATTTTCAGAGAATTGCTTAGCTTAAGTATTTTGAATGAGAGAAAAAAATGGTTGTGTATAATTTTTATGAAATTTGATCTATTTATATTTTTTTTAGGTTCAAAATGACCTATTTTACTCCCAAAAAAGAGTTGTTATAAGGTTATTTGGCCATTTTTAGCAAAATGACCAAAATACCCTTCCAACGGTCTAAAAATAGTAAGTAAAATGGGGGTAAAATGTTCATTTTGGCCTCCAAACGTTAAAAAAAATTTACAAAATCGGCCGAACAGGGCCTAGACCGGGCCGGTCTGGACCGGCCCGCTCGGGTTTAACGGGTTTGACTGGCCCAGACCTACAGTCAAACAGGACCGGGCCGGGCCGGACTTTCAGATCCGGAGGCACAACCTGTTGGAGTGGGTGGGGTTTCCACCTATGTGGAGAATACCCCGTAGAGCGACGAGCGTCATCCGTGTGTCGGAGAAGCTTGAGGAGTGCATGGATTTTATTTTGGTACATATATGGTAAGAAAATATATGATTGGATTTCAATTAAATATATGATTGATTTATATTGGAAGTTTCCATATATATTGGCCTTCCATGTATGGGTTACCAAGGGCTTATAAAAGGGTGATGCATGCTAGTTGTAAAATTATCTCAAAACAAAGAGTGCTTTACAATCTTTGAGAGAAAGAGAGGATTAAGGACTATTGTGAAGGAGAGATTGCTTCGAATAATTTTTCGGCATCTCTTGTTTTTCGGAGTCCGCAATCAAAAAATTTCTTCTTTCAAGTGAGTTGTGGTGATCCGTGTTGGATTGGAAGGAGCTTGTAGAGGGTGTATTCTCTTTATTCCATTAGTGAAGGTTCTTCAGGGTTGGACTCCGATCGTCCCGTGGTTTTTCCCGTAAGGATTTTCCACGTCAAAAATCTTTATGTCTGCGATTGTGTTTGTCATTTTTGGTTTGTGTGCTTTTGCTCGGTTCTCTCGCAGGACTTTCTGGTTTGGGAGAACAGTTTTCGCGCTTTGTTCCCAACAGAGTGGTATCAAAGCTTTGGGTTCAAAGAAGTGTCAGGAGTTGACAGTCAAACCAGGAAGCAGAGATGGACGCGAAGCCGGTGCGCATGGTGAACCTGAACGGTACCAACTACCATTATTGGCGGAGCAAGATGAAGGATTTGTTGTTCGTCAAGAAGCCGCATCTTCCAGTATTTACATCCGAGAAGCCCAGTGACAAATCCGATAAGGACTGGAACTTCGAGCATATACAGGTGGGTGGGTACATTCGGCAGTTCGTTGACGAGAACGTGTACAACCACGTTGACAATATTGAGCATGCGAAGACGTTGTGGGAGAAGCTGGAATCTTTGTACGCGAAAAAGATCGGGGTAAACAAATTGTTCCTGATCCGGACGATGATGGGTCTGCGGTACAAAGATGGTGCATCCATTACGGATCACTTGAGTGAGTTCTAGGGCGTGGTGGACCAGCTATTGTCACGACCCGCACCCTAGAGTAAGGGCACGAGAAGTGGGTACGTCCAGCCTACGCCGCAGTATCGGCGGTAGAACGCTGTCCTAGGTCACAACATCTAACAATATAATGCTAAGCAGTATATACTCCCTGAATGGGGGTGACATAGCAGAATGTAAACTCAATCACAACTAAGAAAGAAGAAGTACGATATGATATAGAACTCAAAATGAAATACGGATGATCAGAAGAGTCTAAGTGTCTAAGATAACATTTCAGCAACATCCAGAATACAAGGTCTCAACTACAGAATATGAAAGAATATATACATCTCAGAACAACAACTGAAAGTCAAAAACAATGCTGAAAAGAAAGATAAAGCCTAGCTGTCTAGCCTAGACTATGGGAGTAGCATCATGTACTGCAGCTGGGTCCTCCAAAGGACCCAGGTCGCAGGTGTCGTCTAAGCCTGCTCCGTAATAGGTGGTACAAAGGACCTCATCCTCATCCTCTGTAATATTTTCAACAGGTCCAGTTAGGACAGGAGCGAGCACAGTATATCTCATGCAGTTCATATCATGGCAGGAAATATAAAGCAAGCAATAGAGTAAGATACATGAAACGCTGTAAGAAGATGTACATGAAACAGAAGAGATATTTGATAACTGGAAATATATACATGATAAGTAAGAACTGTAAGTGACTAGTAATTTAGAGTACGAGATGGCATGTAATTGGCTTAGGTTGAACATGATGTACATGAGTGAACATGAGGGACACTAGCCAAGAAGGCTGTGTTGTACATGATAACACATGAAAAGTAACAGAGTGAACATGATGGGTAAATCACATGACCATTTATACTCACCCCTACCCACAATCAATATACAAGGATCCAGTCCAGTTACGTTACGGACATGATGTTTTGGTTACACAGGAAACACATGAGCGTACATGAAAGAACATGAAAGTACATGAACGTACATGAAAGAACATGAGAGAACATGAGTGTACATGAATAACGCAGAAGCAAGGAATACATGATGTACATGAAACACATGTCATAAAGTATCTGATGCGCCCGCTAAGGGGGATAACATCCCAAGAAGAGATCCATATAGTACCAATCCGTGATGATAATGTGACAGCATCAAGTAAAAGTAATCTAGAGCGAGAATATATGTCGTGACAAGTATGAAACGATCAGAGAATGTACTCGCCTGCGACCTGAATGTCTGTGAGAATACACTGTCCGATATGAGATATCTGAGTCCTATTTAGAGCAACACAAGTCATGATGTATACAAGAGGGTTATAAATGAAGTGTACAATGCATCTACATAATTTTCTAGGTCAATCTAGGTCAAGTCAACTTTTGGTCAACTCTGGTCAACCCTAACAGTCCAACTAGGTCAATTTTAGTCTAATTTAGTCAAACTAGGTCAAGCGAGGTTAAACTTGGTCAAACTAGTCTAGGTTGGTCAAACTTAGGCTTAACAAGCCAATTCTAGGTCAACTAGACCAAGGTCAACTCTAAAAGTCAACTAAGGCTAACTAAGACTATACAAATCTACAAACCAACACACATACATATCTATACCATATTTAAACATAGACAACATCATAATAGGCTATAGGGCAACACTATACACTAGGCCTATAAAAACAAATATCTAAGTAAACAAATAACTAAGTTAGTAACAAATAACTAATATTACTAACTAAACCAAACACATAGCTAACAGGGCACACAACTACATAATAGCAATATATATGTATCTACCTTCACTTCAATATACCTATATATGTAGGAACCTATGCACACACATTATGTATATATATACATCTATATAAAGAAGGAAGGGTTTAAGAGAGAGTGTGTGTGTAAAGGGGACTTAATGGTTAGGACAGTGCACAGGAAATTGGTTGTGTGATAGTGAAAGAGAGTGAGGGAAAAAGAGGGTGTGTATGTATAATGTGAAAGGTTGTGGCACACATGGAAGTGTGGCCTGTAGAAATCTGAAATTAGTGAATGGGTTAATGTCATGGAGGGTGTGTGTGTTTAAGGTAGCTGTGTGTGTAGATGAGAGGGTAGTTAATGTGTGAGAGAAGGGTGAGGAAATATATGGCTGTGTGTTATACAATGGGTGTGTGAGTAGTGTGTAGGAAGCCATGTGTGTGATTCATTCCATGGTTCTCAGTTTTTTAGGAAAAACAGTGTTAGCTATCAATTACATGTGTGTGTGTGAGCTTTGTTCCTAGGTAGACTCAAGTGACAGTGTGTCAATGACAGATTCAGGAATGTGAGAAAATAGGAAAAATCAGTACTCTGTGTGTATCATTCAGTTTAATAGGAGACATCTCAATGGAGAAAAGAATTTAGTTCTCCTAATAACAGTTAAAAACATCCTAATTAGAATTGAAATCTCAGTTTTTTTGGCATTATCCCTACTCCTATTTCAGCTAAGGCATATATAGATAGTTAATATATATTGATTTGAACTCAAATTCCATTCCCAGTTATGTCAAGCCCCAACCTACATATCAGTTTTAACAGGTTTAAAATCTCAGGAAAAAAAACTGTTAACTACTCATTTTCAGGAATTTAGTTTAGAACCCAAACTCCTCAATACCCAAGCCCAGAACTGAACCAAAACCAACACTCGATAGCAAATGCAAATACAATAAACTGTGTAGAACCTGAACAAGGTCTATTGTAGGCTAAATTGCAGAGTATAAAAAGTGTCTGAACATAATAGTTCAAAGGATTGAACTTAAGATCCTAAAGTTGATATTAATGCTATTAGAAATGGAGTATGGCTGATACCCAAATCAAGTATTGGCTAAGTGCAATCCCTAAGTCGATCCCTGATCGTGAATCTATCATGAGGCTAAACTCAGACATATATACAACACAATTAATCACACAATATAGGTTAATCATTTTCGAACTTCCAAGGAAACACTGAAACAGTCGGGTATCAGAAAATATAGGCATTTACAATTTCGAATTAGAAATTAGCAGTCAAGATTCAAATTAATAGGTAGGTAATGATTATACTACATGTGCACGTGTCTTAGGGTTAAATTCTTGTCCACCACACACGACACAGACGTATCCAAGTCGAGAAACTCAAATCAGCAAACACACACAGACACAAAACAACACAGTGTCCTACAGAGGTGCACACGAGTGTAGGACACGACACGCATGTCCTCGTGTCTCGTAATCGTGTTCCTAGGTTCGCCTAGGGTTAGTCTAGGTGTTCCAGTGCCTGTCTCGTGTCCACGTGTCCTCAGGACACAGTACGAACACCGTATCAGTCGAGAAAACTCAACTGATACACATTGTTCTGCGCCGCATCGTGCAGCGATGTAAGTGCCTCGTGGACACGATATGAGCCACGTGGGGCCTCATGGTCATGTCCACGTGTAGCCCATGTATTGGGCTACACACTCGTGCAAACACGAGGTATCCAAGTGTCGTGTCCGCGCGACACGACGCACGCGAAGTCGGCTCTGTGCGTGTGTGAACTGTCAGTGCACGACCAGTGCACGTGTCCTCGTGTCCTCGATACGACATGAGGTATCGTAAAATTTTGGGGAAGTGTGTGCAGACGCTGCCCCTAGGTGCTGACCAAAATTGGTCGTGTCTCGTGTCGTGTCCAGTGAGAACTGGACACGAGGTAGCAGGACAGTGTGTGTGGGTGTGCACAGCGTGTTCGTGTCCAATTTGGACACGGACACGACACAGTTTCGTGCTCAGATTAGGGTTCCATGATCTACACCTATAGGGCTAGAAGTTTGTGCAATTAGTTTTCGAAATTATTAACATTTAATTCATAGAGGCAATTCATCAAACACTTGAATTAAAACCTAGATACGTGTCAGATACGGACACCAAACCCAATCTATTTCCTACCAAACTTAGCCTACAGGTCCATGGTACCTAGATGCATGCATTCATGAAGAGAAATCACAATATTAACTATGTATGAGGGTATTTACCTATTGGTGCAATTCCAATGGAAATCAAGCTAGTAGGGGGGTGTCCTCTTCAAATGATGATGCCCAAAATGCTATGCAATCTTGCTAGCTAGCTCCCCTTAGCACCCTCAATGGTAGGGGATCCCAATGCAAGAAACTAGGCTCAATTTGGAGTTGATTTGGGCTTTTGGGAAGGAATATGGGGAAGAACACTAAAGGAGGCAATTAAAATGAATTAAAAATGATGCAAATGATTAATGGGATGTATTTATAGAGGGTGGAAATGTGTGATGGCTGCCATTAAGTTAGGGTTAGGGTTTAGGATGAGTGGTCAAGGCTTCTCCAACAATTTCTGGCCAATCTAAGGGCTCACAATTAAAGTAACATCCTTTAACCTTTAGCCTAAAATATCCTATTAACAAATATCTAGATATTAACCTAATTTGATTACTTAGTTGAAACCATCTAACTTAGTCTCTAGGGTCATGATTAACATCTAAATTAAGCTAACTTTTAGGTCAAGTCTCAACAATTTAACTAACACATATTTAATTAATATAATTCACAATTTCAGAAAAGTGTCAAAATGACCAAAATACCCCTAGGCTTAAAAGTTCAAATTTGAAATCCTAAACACATGATTAGGTCTCCTTGGTCATGATTAGTCTTCTAGGTCATGCATGACTAAGGTTACTCTAACAAAACACCAATTTCATATTTTACCATTTTAAATAGTTTTAAAATAACTAAAAATCACCAAAAATCATATCATGACTAAAATAAAATATTTTAATGATTTAAAATACAAAAGTTTAAATTTACCCTTATTTTAGAAAAGTGGATGTTACAGCTATCCTCGATGGGAGTCAAGTTCGACGACAAGGTTCAAGGACTTTGGTTGCTATATACATTGCCAGACTCGTGGAAGACCGTACGAGTATCTATGATCGCTTCTGCTCCGGAAGGCGTGGTCAGTCTGAAGTTTGCCAAGAGTGGGTACTGAATGAAGAGATGCGGAGACGTTCTCAGGACACTTCATCCACATCCCATCACTCAGAGGCACTAGTTTCGGAGAGCCGCGGAAGGGGCAAAAGCAGGGGTCCAGGTGGTGGCAGAGACAAGAGCATGAGGAAGTCCAAGGGTCGGTACGAGGACTCGGAGTGTTACCATTGTGGCAAGAAGGGCCACATCAAGCAGAACTGTTTCGCTTGGAAGAGAGAGAAGAAGGGCGACAAGGGGAAGCAATATGAGAACACTACAGCGGCAGCTTCGATACATGGAGGCGATGTGATCGTCGTAGGTGATGAGGTTATCACAAACCTCGCCTGCGATAACAATTCTTGGCTGGTGGACTCAGGGGCTTCAGCGCATGTATCTCACAACATGGCACTATTTGCCACTTACATGACAGGCGACTGTGGAGTATTGAAGATGGGCAATGGAGATGTGTCAAAGGCGGTTGCCGTTGGAGATGTGCATTTGAGAACGAAGACGGGTGTAGTTCTTATTCTCAAAGATGTTCGTCATGTCCCTGATATTCGTTTCAACCTGGTGTCGATTGGAAGTCTGGATGATGAGGAATTCTTCAGTCTCTTCGGAAATAGTCAGTGGAAGCTTTCCAGAGGTTCGATGGTGATTGCCAGAGGAAGCAAGAAGTCTGGTCTCTACTATATGGAGGGAAGCGCACATGGGGCACAGGAGGTGAACGCAGTCAGTGATGCGTCTACCGAGTTGTGGCACAAGCGGCTCGGCTATATCAGCGAGAAGGGGATGAGCTACTTGGTGAACAGGAAGGTGATTCCAGGGCTCAAGTCTACAAAGTTGGAGAAGTGCACGCACTGCTTAGCTGGAAAGCAAAATAGGGTGTCTTTCCAAAGTCACCCAAGTTCAAGGAAGCCGGCGTTGCTCGAGTTGATTCACTCGGATGTCTGCAGTCCTATGAAGGTAAAATCTATTGGTGGTGCTTCTTACTTTGTAATTTTTATTGATGACTGTTCCAGGAAGGTTTGGGTCTATGCCTTAAAGACCAAGGATCAGGTGCTGCCTACTTTCAAAAAGTTTCAGGCCTCTGTTGAAAGAGAGACTGACAAGAAGTTATTGTGTGTTCGGTCCGACAACGACGGCGAATACATTGGTCCCTTTGATGCTTATTACAGAGAGCAGGGGATACGACACCAGAAGACTCCACCCAAGACACCTCTGCTCAATGGTGTAGCGGAGCACATGAACAGGACACTGATGGAGAGGGTACGGTGTTTGCTGTCAGAAGCAAACTTGCCGGACAGTTATTGGGGTGAGGCTCTTCTCACAGCTGCTTATGTTATTAATTTATCTCCTAGTGCTCCTTTGCAGGGTGATGTGCCTGATAAAGTATGGTACGGCAAAGAGCCGTCATACAATCATCTGCGAGTGTTTGGCTGTAAGGCCTTCGTGCATGTACCGAAGGACGAGAGGACCAAACTTGATCCGAAGACGAGGCGATGCGTCTTTGTCGGCTACGGTCGGGATGAGTTTGGCTATAGACTCTACGACCCGGTGGGAAGAAAGATCTACAGAAACAGGGACGTAGTTTTTGTCGAGGATCAGACCATGACCAACACTCAGGATTCTGAGATACCTTCTGAGGCTGAGGAATTGCCTGAGTTAGAGTCATTTCGCTTCGAGCAGTTTCCAGAGGATATCGCAGAGGATCCAATTATGGGGGAGCCAGTACATAGATTTGCTCCCAACCTTGATCATCAACCTGCTGATGGTGGTCAGGGTGTCCCTCAGGAGGATGAGCATGTCGGGGAAGCGGTTCCTGAAGAGGAGGAGGCAGTTGGTATACAGCCAGCACCAGTGGCTCCACTGAGTAGGAGCGACAGAGAGCGTCGACCATCTGCGAGATACTTACCGGGTGAGTATGTGCTATTGACTGATAGGGAGAGCCTGAAACTTTTGCAGAGACTATGGAAGACGAACACAGACAGGAGTGGATGAAGGCTATGCAGGAGGAGATGAGTTCCTTATATGCCAATTCCACTTATGAGCTAGTACGGTTGCCAAAGGGCAAGAAGGCTTTAAAGAATCGATGGGGGTTTAGAGTGAAGCAGACAGATGATGCTACTCGTCCTTGATACAAAGCGAGGCTGATAGTTAAAAGCTACGGTCAGCGGAAAGGCGTGGATTATGATAAAATCTTTTCGCCAGTCGTCAAACAGTCGTCTATTCGGGTGGTGCTAGCATTGGCAGCCAGTTTCGACTTAGAGGTCGAGCAGATGGACGTGAAGACGGCATTCCTCCACGGTGATCTTGAAAAGGAGTTATACATGGAGCAGCCAGAGGGATTCTGTGAGAAAGGCAAGTCATATTTGGTCTGCCGGTTGAGGAAGAGCTTGTATGGTCTGAAGCAGGCTCCGAGGCAGTGGTACAGGAAGTTCGAGTCGTTTATGGAGGAGCATGGCTATGCACGGACGACGTCGGACCATTACGTATTTGTGAGGTACCTTTCAAATCCTGGAAGGGTACATTGGAGTGCGATTAAGTGGATTCTACGATACCTTCAGGGCACTGTCGATTGGAGACTTTCTTTTGGTGGTGACGAGCCGAAGCTGGTTGAATATACTGACGCTGATATGGCTGGAGATGTAGACACGAGGCGATCGACTTCGGGCTATGTGATGATGTTTGCTGGAGGAGCGGTATCGTGGCAGTCGCGGTTGCAGAAGTGTGTTGCCTTGTCGACGATAGAGGCAGAGTACAATGCGGCGATGGAGGCTTGCAAGGAGTTGCTGTGGATGAAGAAGCTGCTGTAGAAAATAGGGCTGAAGCAAGAGCAGTATACTTTGCTTTGCGACAGTCAGAGTGCTATTCACATTATGAAGAACCAGACATTTCATAGTCGGTCCAAGCACATCGAGACTCGGTATCATTGGATACGGGATGTGGTTGAGAAGAAGGATGTGGCACTTGAGAAGGTTCATACTGATGACAATGGAGCGGACATGCTCATGAAGGTTCTTCCGAGGGA
This sequence comes from Iris pallida, assembly GCA_029216955.1. Taxonomy (NCBI): domain Eukaryota; kingdom Viridiplantae; phylum Streptophyta; class Magnoliopsida; order Asparagales; family Iridaceae; genus Iris; species Iris pallida. The sequence continues at coordinate 6,125,146 of JANAVB010031619.1, forward strand.
AAAGTTTGAGTACTGCAGGCAGATCGTCGGGATGACGACCTCCTCCACATAGTTGTGAATGGAGAGATTTGTTGGAGTGGGTGGGGTTCCCACCTATGTGGAGAATATCCCGGAGAGCGACGAGCGCCATCCGTGTGTCGGAGAAGCTTGGGGAGTGCATGGATTTTATTTTGGTACATATATGGTAAGGAAATATATGATTGGATTTCCATTAAATATATGATTGATTTATATTGGAAGATTCCATATATATTGGCCTTCCATGTATGGGTTACCAAGGGCTTATAAAAGGGTGATGCATGCTAGTTGAAAAATTATCTCAAAACAAAGAGTGCTTTACAATCTTTGAGAGAGAGAGAGAGGATTAAGGACTATTGTGAAGGAGAGATTGCTTCGAATAATTTTTCGGCATCTCTTGTTCATCGGAGTCCGCAATCAAAAAATTTCTTCTTTCAAGTGAGTTGTGGTGATCCGTGTTGGATCGGGAGGAGCTTGTATAGGGTGTATTCTCTTTATTCCATTAGTGGAGGTTCTTTAGGGTTGGACTCCGATCGTCCCGTGGTTTTTCCCGCAAGGGTTTTCCACGTCAAAAATCTTTGTGTCTGCGATTGTGTTTGGCATTTTTGGTTTGTGTGCTTTTGCTCGGTTCTCTCGTAGGACTTTCTGGTTTGGGGGAACGGTTTTCGCGCTTCGTTCCCAAGACAACCCAGCCCGGACCGATTGCTCACTTGGTCGGACCGGTCTGGGTCGTTGACCGGGCTCAGACCAGCTCAGATCGGATTTGACCGGGCCGGCCAGAGCTAGGGACCGGGGCGCCCGGCCCAAGTTGCACCTTGAAGTACATGAATACTGTACGAATACTAGGCAAGCGTTTTGCTAATATTGAAGGGCATAATTTAAAGTGGCTTTATCGAAGACAGAGGATGGTGGTTCGCCCATTGAAGCTGAGGCGTCTGCTATCCGCTTAGCACTGATCATCTGCAAAGACGAACATCTCAGTGAGGTTATAATTGAGGGTGATTGCAAGTCGTTGATAGACTCAATTAATCATACTGCAGCAACTCCATTATGGCACGCACGTCATACCATTGCGGATGCAAAGAAGGCTTCAACGTTGATTCCTAATCTTTCATTCAATTTCATTGATAAGAGAGCTAATCAATGTGCACACTCGTTAGCTACGTCTTCTTTGTTTTTTAATTCCTCTGAATCTATATCTCTCTATAAGGAGATACCTTCATGTATTCTATCTCATGTTATTCATGACATGAGATCAGTTCCTTCTTAATTTTAATGAATCCTTGTTTTTTTTTAAAATGGCATAAAAAGGTTTCTGGGAAGGCGCCCAGGAGGACATAAAACCCAAACAAACAGCTTACATGAACGAACGTACATAAGAGAGAAGCGCAGGCATGATAGTATCTCTTGTTAGCCGATGGAGCCAACAAGAGAGCAGCTTCCCACCGAGGGAGTCCTAAAGGAGGTGGTGGTGGCGGTGACGGTCGAGGAGGAGATAGTCCGGAGTCATACGACGGAAGATGTAGTCTGATTCGAGCGCCTCGATGACGTCGCTAAGGAGGTGCACATATACTACCCAGTCCCGTTGGCCCTGGCGCTCGGCATCGGCATCACGTAGCCGGCACCGTCGGCCCATGGGAAGTGGTACGAGCCGAACACGGGACGACCCCAGCCGAAATCCATCTCCGCGACAGGGAACCCTCTCCTGAAGGTTGGAGCAGCCGTGGCAGCCGCCGACTTCTTCCTCTCTTCCGACGACGACGACGACGACGAGGAAGCGCCAATGATACTGTTTGCAGCAATTTCTGCCCACGCTACTAGAAACATGTTGGCCGAGTAGGCATCGGCGATTCGGTGGTCGAATGCGCAGGCCAACACCATCCCCCCCACACTTGAGCTCGGTAGCCTAATTATGCACACATATAAACGCATGAAATTAATAACAAAACATTTTGAGAAAGATAACAAAATATATTTAAATTATAAATAAGATAATAAGTTGAGCAAAATTTAAATAAGACAACATGTCGCCAAGAAGCAGCGACATGCATGCATTTTTTTTGGAATTTTTAGTGACGAAATTGAATTATACTGCAAAATTGGACTTTTAGTGACGAATTTATTTTTTACGAAAATTTGCATTCATGTAACCTTTTATATTGGCTTTTCATGGCAAAATTATACTGTTAGCAATTATTCTATTTGGCTCCCAAATTTTTTGCATGATGCTATCCTCCATCATGTAGCATCTGACGTGGCAACTGACATGTCATGTTTTAACCCAAAAATTTAATTACCCAAAATTTTGTATTGTTAATATTAATGCTAATGCTAATTTTAATTTAATATTAATTTTAATTTTAATTTTAATGTTAATGTTAATTAATGTTAATGTTAATATTAGTATTCATGTTTATTTGATATTAATATTAATTTTAATGTTAAAGCTAATTTTAGTTTAATGTTAATATTAATTTTAATGTTAATGTTAAAGTTAATATTAATTTTAATATTAACGTTCATGTTAATTTGATATTAATATTAATATTAATTTTAATGTTTAATTTTGTCATGTCAGCTATCATGTCATCTGCCATGCCATATGCCACATAATGGGAGATGGTATCGGCCAATTTTTTTGGGGGCCAAATAGCATTTTTGTATTTTATTGATTTGTAACTAAATACTACAAGTTATCATACTATTGCAACTTACTCCAAATTTTGTAATTTGATACATGAACTTCTATCTCCCCAAGTTAGTATCATACCAATACTATATGGAACGTTGGGATCAAGGGCGGTACCAGAAATCTGAGTTGGGGTAGACTAGAGTGGGTTAAGGTGGGCTAGGTACGTATAGCACGACTTAAAAAAAATTACCAAAAAAAAATTATATATGAAAAAAAAATCAAAATTTTATTTTGGGGGGGCACAGCCCCTCACTTGGGTCCGTCCTTGGTTGGGGTTTTAAAACAAAGGATAATGCTAATTATACCTCCAAATTATCTCTCCAAACTATTCCTCCTTGTGTGACAAGAGCTAACGTGGCATCTGATATATCAGTTGACGTAATAAATTTTAACCCAAAAACTTCATGGTCCAATTTTATTTAATGTTAATGTTAATTTTAATGTTAATGCTAGGATGCCGTTATTGACACTCCTAAAATATCATCATGCACTCCTCTTTAATTTTATTTCATTTAAATTTTAAAAATGTTCATGCATTAACATTGTTAGCATTACTAAAATGTCAGCTTGCACTCCTCCCTCCATGCATACACAAATTAGTATCATATTTAACGCAGGTGTAGATTTGTAATTTGAATAATAGAAATTTAAAGAGGAGTGAATGATGAAATTTTAATAGTGTCAATAACAGCATCTTAATATTAATGTTAATATTAATTTTAATATTAATATTAATTTCAATATCTTTTATGATTCTCGTGCACGTACGCACGTTTTGATATGATTGTTTCTCTATTCTCCGAGTCGTGCATGTGTTGCACGCTTCGATACCGTATTTCCATGTTCTATGCCTTAATGTTCAATGTTCATGGCTTGTGCACTAGGGCACTCGCCTCAATTGTCTTTCAATGTGCTAGCCTTCTAACTCGTGCACGAGGGAACGAAATGACTCGTGCACTAAGGCACTTGTCGATACAGTTATCCCATGTTATTGTGGCTTGCGCGTCGAGGTGCTCTCCTTACGATGTTTCGACGTTCATTAGCGACTCGTGCATTTGATGCATATTTCATTTTTTATTGTTCTAACTAGTATTCGATACGCACTACGATTCTCTCCTTCGAGCCATGCCCGTGGTCTCGATAGGTTAACTTTGTTGGCCCATTGGTCATATGGTCAAACTGATTTTAATAATTGATCAAACTCTGTCTCGATATATGAAGCTAGTCAGGATATCTCAGACTCTTGGACATGATCAAGAATAGCTATCTACTCAGTTCAAGACCGAAGCGTTGTTTGCCTGTTCGAGTCTGTATTTCTTTGAGCAATGTATTTTTTACTTTATTTGAGTCTAGGAATACTTTGTACACCGAGTCGTACTGGCAAATAGGCTATTCCAAAATGATTTCAAAATGTTTTTAAATGTCCTTAGTTTTGAAAAACATTTATATTTACAAAAGCTCCAAAAAGGTTTTCAAAATTCCCCAAAAACTAATTTTAAAAATCCTAACCTAACCCTGACAGAACTCGGCCAGAGTTCGGCCAGAGCTCGGTTAGTGGCCGTTTTGTTTTTGAATTCCTTGGAACTTGGTCCTCCTGCAGTTGCGGATTTGACCGAGATTTGCTCATCGAGTTCTGCCCGAATTCTGCCCGAATTCTGCCAGAATTCTGTCTTTGGAACTCCTATAAATAGAGAAGGATTTCGATCATTTTAACTCACTCATTCACTTTCAATCTTCTCTCTACTAAAAGCTTTCAGTCTTCCAAAGAGTTTTTCTCGAGCTTTAATATTCAGATCCCAAGCCAGTTACAATCCTCTAGTCAATTTGCCAGTGCGGTATGGTCTAGAAGTTTCAGAGTGATTATAATCAGAAGGCTTGATAGAAGAATACCTCTTCACAATTGAAGTTGGACGAGTTCTTCGTATTAAAGCTCGCGTTGTAGAAGTTACAAGGACTTCGTAAGAAAACCTACGGTTTTGCCAATAGTGGATTCAACTGGTAGCAAGAGTTCTACCGACTGGACTAGTCCTCAACAGAGTAAAACCAGTATAGATCGCTGTCTTTGTGTTTGCTTTCTTATCTCTGCCTTTACATTATTTAGTTTTGATTATTATTCTGTGATCTTGCTGCTAACATTTTTTAATTAGCATTATTCCGCTGCCAACTCTATTCACCCCCCCTCTAGAGTATTCTATTTTACGATTTTGTTCCTACAATTGGTATCAGAGCGGGTGTTACAGGTAAAGCAAGGTAACATTGTAATTATTTATTCAGTTGACTAATTGTTATATAGATCACAGCACAACACATGGCAACTGTGAAATTCACAAGTGAAGGCCAGGCCACAAACAGACCTCCACTGTTTGATGGTACGAACTATACCTATTGGAAAACACGGATGAGTTTCTTCTTGAAATCACTTGACTTTGATTTATGGTATATTGTTATTGATGGCTATCAAAAGCCACCTCGTATAAATGTTGATGGAGTTTTAATTGAAAAATCCCATAACAGATATACAGAGGAAGAAAAGAAAAAGGCCAGTCTTGACGTACGTGCTATTAACGCTTTATTTTGTGCTTTAGACAGAACTGAATTTAACAGGGTGTCTATCTGCACAACTGCTAATAAAATGTGGAAGCTTCTTGAAGTCACACATGAAGGCACGACTCAAGTCAAAGAATCAAAGGTCCACAGACTTACTCAAGAGTATGAGGTGTTCAAGATGAAGTCCAACGAAACAGTTACTCAGATGTTCGAAAGATTCTTGGATATTGTAAATCTTTTGTCCTTCCTAGGCAAAGATTATAGTAACCATAAAAAGATTTGCAAACTCCTGCGAGCACTTACCAAGAACTGGATTCCAAAGGCTACTGCAATCATTAAAGGGAACGACCTCACAACTATGTTCCTCGAAGTACTCATGGGTAAGCTACTCACTCATGAACTGGAGCTACAAGATTTTGAAGAGCCTGCACCAAAAGAGAAGACGATCGCTTTCAAGGCTCAGCACTGAAAAGTTGTTGAAGGTGATTCAGACAGCAGTGAATCTGATGCTGAAGATCAAGCACTCCTAACAAGGAAATTCAAAAGATTCATGAGATATGAGAAGAAAGCCAAAGAAAACAATAGCAGCAACAACTGGTATCAAGATGATGTTGTCTGCTATGGCTGCAAGAAGAAGGGACACATGAAGAAGGATTGTCCTACAAACTCATCATCAAGCAAGAAGAGCAACAGGTATGAAAAAGGGAACATGAAGAGATCAACATCACGGAAGTATGCCAATACCAGCATATGGCATGAAAGTGAAGCCAGCGACTCAGAAGACGAACAATCAGAAGACGCTGCAAATGTATGCTTTATGGCATCCGATCAGGTACTCTCTGAACCTGTAGTTGATACATATGATGACTTCACCTTTGAGCAATTAGGAGAAGCCTTCAGTGAACTGATAAGTGATTACAGGAAACTGTATAACAAATATCAGACCTCTAAGAAGGTACTCAAAGAGTACAAAGGTGAAATAGTAAGACTTACCGACCAACTAGTTGAGGTTAGAAATAATGTTAGTGAGTCTGGTGAGCTTTCATCTGTCAAGCTCTTATTACACGAGACTACCAAGTCATCCGAAGAAAAAGACAAGGTTATTGACCAACTGAAAGAAGAACTTTCTAAAGAGAAGAAAAGTCTTTAATGTGCACAAGTCAGAATGGAAGCACTCACTTATGACTATATTAAGTTATATGACACTTCCAAAAAATTGGAAATTAGATTAGAAAAACAGCCTGAGACTACTGCTTCCTACCCTAACACGTGTCACTTACCGAATAATCGGAACATTCCCAAACCAAACACTGTCAGACCTAACCATATCAAACCTTTATCCCAAAAGGTTAAGCCCAAAAAGGATTATAGGTATGCTTTCTTCTATACTAGAAAACCTAAACCTACCAACCATGCACATCACTCATCTTTCAACACTCAACATGCACAATGTCATTATTGTGGCCACACTGGTCACATTTCTCCTGCATGTAGAAACAGAAAGCTTGTTGATTTAAATATTTATACGTGGATACCAAAAGCTAATATTTCAGAACCCTACAAGAAATGGGTACCAAAAGTTTTATCTGCAAATTTTTTTGTAGGTGGAACACCTTTCACATGCTAAAAGCAAATGGATTCTCGACAGCGGTTGTTCACGGCATATGACCGGTGACGCTACATTATTTGCAACACTGTCGAAGAAAAAGAAGGAAGGTTATGTCTCCTTCGGTAACAACTTGAAAGGGTGTATCATTGGTATCGATGATGTTGGTAAGTCTCCCTATCCTGTGATTAAGGATGTCTGTCTGGTTACAGAGTTGAAACATAATCTACTCAGCATAAGTCATCTAGCTGATCATGGTAATGGCATCAACTTTGGCAAAGATAAATGTACTATAGTTGATAGCTCAACTGGTAGTACTATCTTTGAAGGTATCAGGGTAGACAACATATATGTTTTCTATTTGTTGGAAGAAACTAACATTTCAGGTAGATGCTTAATGGCTAAAAGTGATGAGAGTCATCTGTGGCATATGAGACTCGGTCACGCAAATATGGACATAATCTCAAGATTATCCATGAAGAATCTAGTACGCGGTTTACCGGACATAACATTCAAGAAGGATTCGGTATGCAGCCAATGTGAAAAGAACAAAGCTACCAGATCCACATTCAAGTCAGTAAACGCAGTATGTGCTACTAGACCTCTACAATTGCTATATATGAACTTATTTGGTCCTAGCAGAGTTGCTAGCTCTCGGAGGTAAGTTATATGCTTTTGTAATTGTAGATGATTATTCTAGATACACGTGGGTATACTTTTTGACACGCAAGAATGATGTATTATTTGAATTTGTCATCTTTTGCAAGAAAGTACAGAATGAAAAAGGTTACATGATCACTCGTATTAGAAGCGATCATGGTGGCGAATTCGAGAATGCAGAGTTTGAGCAATTTTGTGATACACACAATTTTGTACATGAGTTCTCCTGTCCTAGGACTCCACAACAAAATGGAGTTGTGGAACGTAAGAACAGAACTCTATCCGAAATGGCCAGAGTAATATTAAACCAGTTTAGTCTACCCAAATATTTCTGGGCTGAAGCTGTCAATACAGCTTGTTTTGTTCTCAATAGAGTTCTAATTCGACCCAAATCGAAGAAGACTCCATTTGAGTTATGGTTTGATAGAATTCCATCAGTTTCATATTTTAGAATATTTGGTTGTAAATGTTTTATTCTTAATGCAAAAGACAATCTGGAAAAGTTTGACGAAAAGGCCGATGAAGGTATATTTTTAGGTTATACGGCCAAGAGCAAAGGATACAGAGTCTTCAACAAACGAACTATGATCATCGAAGAATCAATCAACATCACCTTTGATGAATTGAATCAAATGACTATCGATGACAATGACGAAGATCTAACTGTATCAAGCTCAACACCAGTTGATTCTCAACCAAGCTCGGCACTAGCTGATCCTCCTAGAGAAGATCCAGGAACCAGCTACCTTCAGAGTCTGCCGAAAAGATTAAAATTTACGGCTGATCATCCAAAGGATTTGGTAATTAGTGATATTACCAAAGGTGTAAGTACTCGTACATCCAGTAGAGATATTGCTTCTAGTGTTGCATTTATTTCACAGCTAGAACCCAAAACTATTAAAGAAGCATGTAGTGATAATTTTTGGATAGATGCTATGCAAGAGGAATTAAACTAATTTGAACGGAATCAAGTTTGGGAACTTATTCCCAGACCTATTGATCATCCGGTCATTGGCACCCGTTGGGTATTCCGAAATAAACTGAACGAGAATGGTTTAGTAACTCATAATAAGGCTCGACTCGTAGCTCAAGGATACAATCAGGAAGAAGGTATCGACTACGATGAGACTTATGCCCCAGTTGTGAGATTAGAATCCATTCGCATGTTATATGCATTTGCATATTTTCATAATTTCAAATTATTTTAAATGGATGTCAAGAGTGCATTTTTAAATGGTTTTATAAAAGAAAAAGTTTTTGTAGCACAACCTCCAGGTTTCACAGATTTTAAAAATCCTGATCATATTTTCAAGTTGAAGAAAGCTTTATACGGTTTGAAACAAGCCCCTCGTGCTTGGTATGATCGTCTAAGCTCTTTTCTACTTGACAACGGTTTTTCAAAGGGCAAGGTTGACAATACTTTGTTTATTAAGTCTTTTAATGGCAAGCTTCTCTTAATACAAGTCTATGTTGATGATATTATATTTGGATCTACTGATGAATCTCTTTGTCAAGAATTCTCTAAGTTTATGCAGAATGAGTTTGAGATGAGCATGATGGGAGAGCTGAAATTCTTTCTCGGACTGCCAATCAAACAAACTGACAATAGGACATTCATAAATCAAGCCAAGTACACAAAAGATTTTCTAAAGAAGTTTGATCTGGACAATGTCAAACCTATTGGCACTCCGATGGCAACCTCAACAAAGCTTGATATTGATGAACAAGGCAAGCCTGTCGACACACATAAGTATCGAGGTATGATCGGTAGTTTACTTTATTTAACTGCTAGTCATCCAGATATTATGTTTAGTGTTTGCCTGTGTGCACGTTTTCAAGCTAATCCAAAGGAATCACACCTATGCGCAGTTAAGCGTATCTTTCGATACCTTAAGGGCACTTCTTCTATTGGCTTATGGTATCCCAAAACCAAGTCCTTTGACCTTATTGGTTACTCGGATGCAGATTTTACTGGATGCAAAGTTGATAGAAAAAGTACCAGCGGCACATGTCATTTTTTAGGCAAGGCTTTAGTCTCATGGTTTAGTAAAAAATAAAATTCTGTAGTCCTATCAACAACAGAGGCTGAGTATATCGCCGCAGGACGTTGTTGTGCTCAGATTTTGTGGATGAAACAAACCTTAGAAGACTATGATTTATTTTACACACACATTCCTATTTTCTGTGACAACACGAGCACAATTAATTTGACTAAGAATCCAGTATGCCACTCTCGTATTACGCATATCGAGATCCGACATCATTTTCTTAGAGATCATCATCAAAATAGAGATATTGACCTTGTATACATAGACACTGAGAATCAATTAGCTGACATCTTTACAAAACCTCTAGCAGAAGATCGTTTCAATTATTTACGTCGAGAATTAGGAATTTTGGACGTCAATAATGTTAATTAATTTTGTTTTAAGATTATATTTCAATACGCAAAAACTGTTTTAGAAATAAGCCAATAAAGAGTCTGTCTGTCACCACAACTATGGTTGAAGCGAAGAGGTACTTAAGAGTTCCCCGGTGAACCTCCGCCAGCTGGAATAGTACTCCTACAGCTAATCTGAGACAATCGCTGTGTAACAAAATTTAATCTATAAAATAATATTAATTATATTAATTGAAGGTTAAAATTACTAATCTTTGAATTAAATCTTTGAAATGAGTCAATAAAAAAGAAAGTGGCCCAAACCACCCCTAGGCGAATTCGGCCCGAGTTCGGTTAGTGGTTTCTGGTTATATAACCAGAACCCGAGAGCCTCTTCTTCTTCATTGCTTCTAAATCCACCTTCACAGCAACAGCAGCCGCGCGAAAGCTCTCAAACCCTAGTTCTTCACCACTTTGTTTCTCCCAATCTATGTGGTGAAATCCATCCAAATCTTGGATTCGTGCGGAGATCATTGTCCTCTACAGCATACTTGAATCTCAGGAGGTATAACTCCGTATTTTTCCTCCTTCCAAATTCGTGCATATTTACTTTATTTGCACAATGCCACCTAAGGGATTCAACCCCTTCAAAAGGAAGAAGACGACCAATCCTAGTGAGGAATGATCATCTTCGAATCCACCCACGGATTCCCTCTTTTCACCAATTCAATGGAGCGATGGCGTGTTCGATGGGTTTTATTTTTAAACCCTAGATCAAGCCCTTCTGTGGTATGGAGACTTCTCTATGAGATCCATATGCACAGGCGCTCCTATCAAATGGACTGTGTTTCCAGAACACCGCCCTTATTTTGAGACATTAGGGTTACAACACATTGTTAAACTTTGTTTTTCGGTAGCTACTAATGCCATTAGACTTTTCTATTACAATATCATACTAAACACGTTTGACGTAAGTACTCGTATTGGCGGACTAGATATCGAGTTTAATGATGTCCTCTTAGCGGAAATCCTTGGTATTTCTAACGAAGGTGCACCGCTTGATGATATCACTGAATTTGATTTCTCCGACGGTACGACACTTGCTAGTTTCAAAGCTGAACTCTGTGCCCCTGATCGAGTTCGCTCTGGAAAGTTCAAGGCAAATAACTTGAACTTGTTTAGTTATGAATTGCATCGCATCATCTACTCCACTCTCCGTCCGAAGTCTACTTCAAAGGATGATGTCACATCACTTGAGCTGTCTGCTATGTATCACATTCTTAAAGGGATTCCTTTTTCTGCCCCTAAGACTATTATCCAGATGATGGGACGTTGTCGTGCAAGAGAGAAATCTCTCTTATGCGATGATTCTCCCACGCATCTTCCAGCATTTTGATATTGATCTGTCAACTTGTACTCAAGACCCTGAGCCCAAGTTTATTAAGCTATCTCGTCGTAGTAAGACTGCTGCTGCTCCTCCTACTGCTCCACCTCCTCCACCTACTCAGCAATATGCCATGACCTTTGAGGGCATACACCAGCATCTTTCTGATTTGCATGTCTCGATGACGAATATGGCCCGCGAACGTGAGTTCCGCGATGTTACTCGTTATCAGGCGATAGCAAATTCTCTAGCTGATCTTCGATTTGCTCAGACTGGACATTTTGCTGGTTCTATTCCTAGAGATCCAGCCTTCTCTGGTTACCGCTGTGAGGATAAGGCTGTTCATGCCTACTTTCAGCTCGGTAACGCATATGATTGGTACCGTTCTGATCGTGCTCCTCCTCGAGACTATGTCGGTGAGTTTTACACTGGCTCCCCTCCTCACCCTTCTGGCGCTGGTACTTTTGGAGATGGTCCTTCTGGAAATGCCGGTCATGCTGATGATGATGATGAGGAGGAGGAGGAGATGTGATGATGATATATTAGCTGATTTTTGAGACTTAGTTATTGTCTACTGTACACTTGGAAATGCTTCGACATTCCAAGTTTCTTTCTTTTTAGCTTTTTATTATCAGACTTGTACTAGATATTTTTTGATGTCTCTTGAACATCATTTTATCTTTATGGGATGCGTAGTTTATCTTTCACATCAGTTTATTTATTTATTTATAGCATCTTTATCTGCTTTTATATTATAAACTACCTGTGAAATAATTCTCTGTTATATCTTGTATATTCTTTTCTTGTGTTTCTTCACTATTTGTTTCTTATGCATTGATTGCGGGGGAGCCTTCTCTTTTGTAATTATTTTGCTAAGTGACAACGGAGGAGAAATAGGATCTAACATTTTTTTTGAGAATAATACAGGGATTGAACAATGTTGAACACTTTATGGTATCTTACTCAAAAGATGTTATATCATTCATAGTTTGTCAATTATCAAAATGGGGGAGATTGTTGGCCCATTGGTCATATGGTCAAACTGATTTTAATAATTGATCAAACTCTGTCTCGATATATGGAGCTAGTCAGGATATCTCGGACTCTTGGACATATTCAACAATAGCTATCTACTCAGTTCAAGACCGAAGCGCTGTTTGCCTGTTCGAGTCTGTATTTCTTTGAGCAATATATTTTTCATTTTATTTGAGTCTAGGAATACTTTGTACACCGAGTCGTACTGGCAAATATGCTATTCTAAAATGATTTCAAAATATTTTTAAAATGTCCTTAGTTTTGAAACACATTCGTATTTACAAAAGCTCCAAAAAGGTTTTCAAAATTCCCCAAAAACTAATTTTAAAAACCCTAACCTAACCCTGACAGAACTCGGCCAGAGTTCAGCCAGAGTTCGGCCAGAGTTCGGTTAGTGGCCGTTTTGTTTTTGAATTCCTTGGAACTTGTTCCTCCTGCAGTTGCGGATTTGACCGAGATTTGCTCATCGAGTTCTGCCCGAATTCTGTCCGAATTCTGCCCGAATTCTGTCTTTGGAACTCCTATAAATAGAGAAGGATTTCGATCATTTTAACTCACTCATTCACTTTCAATCTTCTCTCTACTAAAAGCTTTCAGTCTTCCAAGAGTTTTTCTCGAGCTTTAATTTTCATATCCCAAGCCAGTTACAATCCTCTAGTCGATTTGCCAGTGCGGTGCGGTCTAGAAGTTTAAAAGTGATTGTAATCAGAAGGCTTGATAGAAGAATATCTCTTCACAATTGAAGTTGGATGAGTTCTTCGTATCAAAGCTCGCATTGTAGAAGTTGCAAGGACTTCGTAAGAAAACTTATGGTTTTGCCAATAGTGGATTCAACTGGTAGCAAGAGTTCAACCGACTGGACTAGTCCTCAACAGAGAAAAATCAGTATACATCGCTGTCTTTGCGTTTACTTTCTTATCTCTGCCTTTACATTATTTAGTTGTGATTATTATTCTATGACCTTACTGCTAACATTTTTTAATTAGCATTATTCCGCTGCCAACTCTATTCATCCCTCCTCTAGAGTATTCTGCTATACAATTTCGTTCCTACAAACTTAGCATACAAAGGTTAATTAATTTGGCATGACGGAGTAGGAAAAGAGAGTCAAAGTTCCCCCACCTTAAGCCGATGCTCCTTGTCGTTTCGTCGAGTCGATACGGCATGAGCTGATAACTTCGTTGCACGGCCAACTCTGATGACTTAGTCATTCGAGCACTTCGTGCTACGTTGAATTATCCAACTGATTCGGTCTACCGTGCCCATGCTTCAGTCCATTGTATGGCGATAATTTGGTTTTGCGGACGCCATTGCTAATAAGGCAAAATATTGACCTCTTATATTTTAACATAAACGTATAGTCTGCACACAAAACTAACTAAAATCAATACTTGTCCGAATTGGACATGTGCATTGCATCAATTTGATTTCTTAGTATCTTCGAGCAGACTCAATGCTTTTCCTCGGCCAACTTAACACTTGCATCGAACTTTCTCGATGCATTACTCGGGTCAACGAACTCTTTGCATTCGATTTTGCATCGATGCATCCCTCGGGTCATTATAACTCTTGTATCGACGACTTGCGTCGATACTCTTATCGGGTCAACACAACTCTTCGAGTCAACAACTCAGCATAATGCACCGTGCGGAGCGGGACATTACATAATATACCACTCAAAACAAGGTTCGTCCTCAAACCGAAACCAACACTCAATCCTGGTGCTTCGCTAGATAGTTTCACGATCTCGTCTCATGATCTCGTCTCACTATCATTTGGATCATACAACTTAGTTTGGAATCATACACATATTTTAGGCATCCCACCAATATATGCATTTCAGTCAAGCTCAGTTGTAGGATATCAGAACAAAGCTAACAGGTAAATTTTTATTCCTATGTTTCCCATCTCGTACTCTCGATCGGACTTGTCTTTTGCGACCGTTCTTGCATATGTATGTTCGATACACACGTGATTTTCATTCAACGGAGTCGCGACAATCGATACGATTCAAAGATCGTATTTCTCATTTCATAAGTTTCGTACACACCAACACTTCTATGCGTTGCGTCAAGCCGTTGCACATTCGATCACAACAATCCCGCAATGCCTCGCGTTCGAAGTCGCTGTCCAACTATGTCACGCCTCAGAACCAGAATACTGGAGAGCGGGGGCAGACATAGCCAGCTACGTATAATGAAATAGAATCCACGTCACTATACGGTCACGGCTGTCTAGATACATGAGGGTTTAACTACAATCCAACAGTCTCCTATGGTCATGAACAAGCCTATTGTCTCAATCACAAGCAAGTAGTAACAGTTACAAGATGTCAGAGCACCAAATATACAATAGTAAGGCGTCCCATACATTACATATTCGGATGATCATGAAGCTAGTCGTACAAAATGTCAGGACTAGCAAGAGTTTCAGTCATACATGATCAACCCTAGGATTTGTCAATCATGTTACAGTCCGTAGGCAGACAGTAAATAAAGGTGCAATACGAGCTAACACGTGCTCGCCGGCTAAACGCCTCAAAAGAATAATTTTACAAACAGAGTGGGAGGACAAAAAAAACCCACTCGTTGCCCTGGTTACGCCTGGTGGTCACCATCGGGCTGGAAGACAGGTGGATCCTCTGGTGCTGCTCCGATATCTGGCCACACAAAACCAGCTGGGTCAAACCCCAGAAAGAGCAAGTGCCACAAAGGAGGCTTCACTTAGGAACTAAAAACCAGCATATCACAATAGAATATTAAAGATAATAAATAAAGAACTGATAATAATAGAGATAACAACAGTAAACTGAGTACGAAGAAACTATTCAAGTTGCCAGGTCACAACCCTTAAACCAAACAAGGACCGAGGTTACAGCCCTTCACCTGAATAGAAATCCGTCTCAAATACTATTGGTACAGTGAAGACAATAAACGAAAAGAGGACACAGAACTGCTCCGGGAGCCAGGTTACAACCCTTAAACCAAACAAGGACCGGGGTTGTAACCCTTCGCCTGAACAGAACTGGACCCCTGATCTTTATTGCTAAGGCCAGCATAATTAATCATGGTATTAAGGTAAGGTAAAACATGACGAACATGACATAGGGTTGCAATAAGACAATAACGAAGAGAGGACAGAGAACTGCTCCGGGAGCCAGGTTACAACCCTTAAACCAAACAAGGACCGGGGTTGTAACCCTTCGCCTGAACAGAACTGGACCCCCGATCGTTATTGTTAAGACAAGCATCAATAATCACGTCATGTCACAATCTTGTACAGGATCAGGATAAGACTAAGCTGGAATAAAGTACATCCAATCAATCACAGCCAATCAAGAGTACGGCTTGATACTTTTAACTAACTAGGGTTATCACAGGCCTAGTTACTAGCAAGATGCAATGGGATTAACCCAACAGCCATAAGCTCTGCAGACCATCCGGTTATCCAGGTCGAATGTCCGTTTAGGAAGAATGCAACACGTGACTGTGTGCTGGAAATGTACCCTACTCGTCGGTAGGCTACAAGTCCACTGAATGCGCCCAGACAACGGGATTGCCTGTAGCTGGAAATCTCTTCATGACTACTGAATTATTCTAGTTAATTATCCTTAGTCAATTTTAGTAGGTACCCCTGACCGTGGTACTCAGGGGTCCCCATCCTAGACATGATGCAACACAGTACCAGTTTATTTGTACAAACACAATCGCCCACGGTGTCCAAGTCTTTCATACTTGTCATGTCAGGCTAGCTGTCGTAACAGCATGCCGAGATATATCATGTCAGTTTACTTGTCAAGAGTGCGCCACAGCGGGCCACTATCGTGTTCTATTCTTACAATATCATGAATGAGAGAAACTTGCATAAAATAACTAGTGACATATTCTTGATGCCAAGGAAAAGATCTACAACTTCCACGTTGGGAGTTGGGAGAAGTTCGAGCCACAATTCAATCAATTAGGACATATAACAGTTAGAAATAGCCAAAATAGGCATCATGCGGCCTATTCAGCGACACCATATGCGGCTACTGCGACATGCGCCCCATACAGCTCATTTGTGACACTATATGCGCCTACTGCGACATGCGCCTCATGCGGCTCATTCGCGACACCATATGCGCCTACTGCGACATGCGGTTCAACTGCGACATCATATGCGTCTACTGCGACATGCGGCTCATGCGGCTCAACTGCGACATCATATGCGCCTACTGCGACATGCGTCTCATGCGGCTCAACTGCGACATCATATGCGCCTACTGCGACATCATATGCGCCAACTGCGACATGCGGCTCAACTGTGACATCCTATGCGCCTACTGCGACATGCGGCTCATGCGGCTCAACTGCGACATCATATGCGTCTACTGCGACATGCGGCTCATGCGTGCCCAACTGCGACATCATATGCGCCTACTACGACATGCGGCTCATGCGCGCTCAACTGCGACATCCTATGCGCCTACTGCGATATGTGGCTCATACTGCAGATGAACATAGAAATGACCAGAATTGCTTTTGGCCATAACTTCCTCATCCGAAGTCGAAATCAAGCGAAACGAAAGCCAAAACTGCATGAAATTGAATTCTCTACAACATAGAACTATTAGTTTTCGAAAATAACCAAGTTTTAGAGATCAAAACCAAGAAAAACCGAAAAGTTACAAACTTAGATCTATAAGAATCCATCCATCAAATCCGAAAATACCAAGTTCTAAAGAGGCTTAGAATCAAGTAAGGAAGAGAATGGAACAATAAAACTTGAGATCCATCATGAAGCAAGTTTGCACTTGCCTAGCTCTCTTTCCTGGTAGGTGGAAGAGTAAATGGTGGAGAAGAAAAAGTGAAGGAGAAGAATAAATGAAGAGAGAGAGAGTTAGGTGGAAATATAAATGAGGGTGGTGGTGGTAGGTGGGGGTTTTCTTTTGGTTCATGATGAACCCAAAAGCAAACCAAACCAAGCTAAGCCGAACCAAGCTAAGCCAAAATAACCCTGCAGAAAAATACGCAAATACGAGTCAAGAATACGTACACGTATACCAAGATACGTAATATGAACCACAGGCATTACAACTCTACCCACCTTAAAAGAATTTCGTCCTCGGAATTTAATCAAGAGGTTAGAATTGCAAGGACAAGCTATACTAATTGTAAGCTATAACAAGCAGTCTATCATGCAGTCATTTATTTAAGCAAGGAATTGAAAGCATAAGGCATAAGGAAGACATTATACCTTACGAGTCAAACAGGTCGGGATATCGCGATCGGATATCATCCTCACGCTTCCACGTTGACTCACCCAAAGAGTGATGACCCCAAGCAACTCGGACTAACTTGATAGTCTTGTTCTTGAGTGTCTTCTCTCTTCGGTCCAATATAGACACGGGCCTCTCCTCATACGAAAGGTTGGTACCAACAACCAATTTCGAATGATCCAGGATGTGGCTCGGGTCCGGGATATACCGTCGCAGTTGGGATACATGGAATACGTCATGCACCTCACGTAGCGACGGTAGAAGAGCGAGACGATAGGATACATCTCCTACTCGCTCCAGAATGTCGAATGGCCCTATATACCTAGGACTAAGCTTTCCCCGTACGCCGAAACGAATGACGCCATGGTTAGGCGAAATCCTCAGGAATACATGGTCGCCGACAGAAAACTCAAGAGGGCGTCGATGAGAATCGGTCCAATGACGCTGGCGATCTTGGGCAACTCGAAGATGATCTCTGACTCTTCTGACCACTTCAACCGTCTGAGCAATCATCTCCGGACCAAACATCTGCCTCTCTCCGACATCGTCCTAGCCTAGCGGGGATCGACACTTCCTACCATACAGTGCCTCGAACGGTGCCATCTGGATACTGGCCTGAAAACTGTTGTTGTACGAGAACTCCACCAGGTGCACGTGATCTTCCCACGAACCACCGAAGTCGAGTGTACATGACCGCAACATATCTTCAAGAGTCTGGATCGTAAGCTCCGACTGGCCATCTGTCTGCGGGTGATAAGCTGAACTGAACTGGAGGTGAGTTCCCAAACTTTCTTGCAAGCTATGCCAAAAGTGTGACGTAAATCTTGAATCTCTGTCTGAAGTGATACTGACTGGTACACCGTACAATCTGACAATCTGCCGGAGATACATCTCCGCTAGTTGAGCCGTCGACTGACCAACTCTGAATGGAAGAAAGTGAGCCACCTTCGTGAGCCTGTCTATGACAACCCAAATAGCGTCTCTGCCAGCCGGGGATCTAGGCAATCCAGTCACAAAATCCATAGTTATATGCTCCCATTTCCACTCGAGAATCGGCAATAGTTGAAGTAGTCCAGCTGGTCTCTGATGTTCAGCCTTAACTTGTTGGCATACTAAATAACGAGAGACAAACCGGGCTATCTCCCTCTTCATGCCATTCCACCAAAAGTGCTGACGAATATCACAGTACATCTTCGTGCCACCGGGATGAATAGAATACTGTGAACTGTGGGCCTCTGCCATGATCTCCTGTCTGATATCTCCACTGGGTACACAAAGACGCTTACCATGTCGAAGTGTACCGTCTTCATGGATACATAACTCTGGTCTTCGTCCTGCCTCACACTCTGCTCTGAGTCGCTGAAGCTTGGAATCTGCTGACTGCGCCATCCGGATCCTCTCGACTATAGTGGACTGGACTTGCATGCTGGCCATCAATGCTACACTGGAAGGAAGGATAACTTCTATACCCATCTTCTGAAGATCGGCCAATAGCTCTGGTTGTGCTGTCAGGAAATAAACTCTGGCTCTCCTGCTCAATGCATCTGCAACAACGTTGGCCTTCCCTGGGTGATACTGCAGGTTGACATCATAATCCATAAGCAGCTCTAGCCATCTCCTCTGACGCATGTTGAGATCCTTCTGGGTGAAAACATACTTCAGGCTCTTGTGGTCGATGAAAATTTCTACCCTATCTCCGTATAGGTAGTGCCTCCACAACTTAAGTGCAAACACTACTGCTGCCAGCTCTAAGTCATGGGTTAGGTAATTTCTCTCATGATCACGAAGTTGTCACGACGCATAAGCTATTACCTTCCCATGCTGCATCAGAACACATCCTAAACCCCTGCCCGAAGCATCACAATACACTGAGAATCCTCCGGTTCCATCTGGAAGCATGAGAATAGGAGCCGTCATCAAGTCTCGCTTCAACCTCTCAAAAGAATCCTGGCACTCTGTTGTCCAAGCAAACTGCATATCCTTACGGGTCAACTGGGTCAATGGCGCTGAAATTCAAGCAAAGTCTAAAACAAATTGCCGGTAGTAGCCGGCCAAGCCAAGAAAACTACGAATCTCTGCCACTGTGTTGGGCATTGGCCATGTCTCAATGGCCACAATCTTCTGGGGATCCACTTCAACTCCTCCTCGGGTGATGATATGACCCAAGTACGAAATACGATCGAGCCAGAACTCGTATTTACTAAACTTGGCATATAACTGGTGCTCTCTGAGAATGTGGAGGACAACTCGGAGATGCTGCTCGTGCTCCGTTTCACTCTTAATGTAGACCAGGATGTCATCTAGGAATACTATCACGAACTGATCCAGATAAGGCATGAAGATACGATTCATAAGGTCCATGAATACAGCCGGCACATTGGTTGCTCCAAATGGCATCACAAGAAACTCCCAATGCCCATACCTAGATCTGAAAGCTGTCTTCGGGATGTCCTGCTCTCTGACTCTGATCTGGTGGTATCCTGACCGTAAGTCAATCTTCGAAAATACTGACGCCCCTCTGAGTTGATCAAACAAGTCATCTATCCTCGGGAGAGGGTATCTGTTCTTGATTGTCACTGAGTTCAAGGTACGATAATCAACACACAATCTGGACGTACCATCCTTCTTTTTCACAAGAAGCATCGGGGCTCCCTAAGGCGATCCGCTAGCACGAATGAATCCCTTGGTTCTGAGTTCTTCAATCATCTTGTACAATATCTCTAGCTCTGACGGCGTCATCCTGTAGACTCTCTCTGACACTGGGGCTGTCCCGGGAATCAAGTCGATGGTAAACTCGATCTCTCGCTCTGGCGGCATCCCTAGAAGCTCTTCTGGGAAAGCGTCTGGAAACTCTTCGACTATCCGAGGTAACTGCACTGCTGCTACTGCCATCCGTAACACTGGAGGAAAAGGTTTAATTTTGCCTCGGGAAAAGGAAAACTCTGGCTCACCTGGAATGCTAAAAATAACCCTGCCAATGTGGCAGTCTATCCTAGCATACTGGTCCCTCAACCAATCCATCCCTAAGACCACATCATAATCGGCCATCGAGAACTCTATCAATCTAGCGAGAAATTCTCTACCGCTAACTACGATCCGACACGAGAAAAATACTCTATCTACTCCCACAAGTTCGTTACCAGTAAGTATATTGAGCCTTACTGATAATGACTCGGGCTCCAATCCTACCCGTGTCGTAAATCGTGCAGACATAAATGAATGCGAGGCACCAGAATCAAATAATATTGAAGCTGGAAAGGTGTTGACGAGAGTAGTACCTGCCACCACCTCACCTGGTGCTACTCCTTCCTCTCCCATGGTCAAAGCCAGCACTTGACTATGTCCTCTGGGTGCGGGTCCCCTCTGCTGAAAATTCCTCTGCCTGCTCTGGATTAGGGCTTGGGCTTGGGCATACTGCTGCGGTCTCTGCTGCTGGAATGCCTGGGCCTGCATCGACAATGGCCTCGGGAACGGGTACTGTAGCTGCTGCTGGATTGGTGCTGGTCTTCTAACTGAAGGACTAGAGAAGGCCGATGAACTCCTCCTGTTCGGGCAATTCCCAACCCTGTGGTCTGGGGCACCACAAACCAAGCACAAACCCTGTGCTCTGCGACACTCTGATACCACATGTCCTGGCTTCCCGCAGTATGAACATCCCACTGCGGAAGACTGCTTCTGCTTCTGCTGCTGAGGGTGCGTCGGGACGGAATGCTGAACCGACGTCACTGAGGCCGCCCACCTCGGAGCTCCAACGGTCAAAGCCCTGGCTGTCGGAGCTGGTGCTGAAGACTGATTCATCTGCCCGTGAGATCGCTTCCGACCTCCGGTCCTATCCACGATCCATTGGGAGGTATACTCATGCCTCCGGGCTGCTCTCAATACTGCATCAAAAGTCTGATGCTCAAACTGCTCCACCGCTAATAAAATCTCTAGGTGGAGCCCCTGCTGGAACCGCTGGGCTTTATCAAACTCGGTCGCCACCAAGGTGGGAGCAAACCGACTAAGCCTGGAGAACTCTGTCGCATATCCATCGACCGTCCTGCCCATCTGCTTCAGATTGGTGAACCTCGTCTGTAGATCATACCGAGCTACAGCATCAAAATATTTGGTCTGGAATCTCTCTCTGAATACGGCCCAAGCAATAGGGGCCACTAATCCAACGGTCTGCGCCACCCACCAGCTGCGGGCAAGATCCAACAACTGCAGGCATACTACGGCCACCTTCTCGACTTCTGGAGTCCTGGTTGCTTCTAGAATCACCTCTGTGTCCTGAAGCCATGCATCTGCAGCGATAGCATCTTCACTGCCATCGAAGAAGGGAGGGTTCAAGCGCTTGAAGCTGTTGGCCGCGCTATTACCCTGATGACCTCCTCTGGTCAAAGCATCTGCCATCGCCTGGTGCAAGGCATCTCCGCGACAATCCTGGGAAGCTAATAGTGACCTGATGAGACCCACCAAAGTACCATCATCAGGCTCTGCAGGCTGGACGGGCTGAACTAGTGGTTCTCCTTCGGTAGGCATAACTCTGGAGGCTACTCCTGAATGCTGGGCTTGATCTTCCGGTTGCTGCTGGTCCGCTGGAGGTGCACCGCCTTGCTGATCGGCAGGTCCAGGAACAATGCCGCTGAAGAAGATGACATAGGAAACAATAAGGAAGGATCAGGACAGATCAACGATACAACCATGTGATCAGGTCAAGATTTTCATGGATCAAGAGGATACGAGTAGAGATCAAAGGCGAGTACTGATTGAGACATCTATTCGGTAAACCCTCACATATCTTCAATTACAAGACTTGCATGGGCCACCACTAAAACCATGTCACGCCCCAGAACCAGAATACTGGAGAGCGGGGGCAGACATAGCCAGCTACGTATAATAAAATAGAATCCACGTCACTATACGGTCACGGCTGTCTAGATACATGAGGGTTTAACTATAATCCAACAGTCTCCTATGGTCATGAACAAGCCTATTGTCTCAATCACAAGCAAGTAGTAACAGTTACAAGATGTCAGAGTACCAAATATACAATAGTAAGGCGTCCCATACATTACATATTCGGATGATCATGAAGCTAGTCATACAAAATGTCAGGACTAGCAAGAGTTTCAGTCATACATGATCAACCCTAGGATTTATCAATCATGTTACAGCCCGTAGGCAGACAGTAAATAAAGGTGCAATACGAGCTAACACGTGCTCGCCGGCTAAACGTCTCAAAAGAATAATTTTACAAACAGAGTGGGAGGACAAAAGAAACCCACTCGTTGTCCTGGTTATGCCTGGTGGTCACCATCGGGCTGGAAGACAGGTGGATCCTCTGGTGCTGCTCCGATATCTGGCCACACAAAACCAGCTGGGTCAAACCCCAGAAAGAGCAAGTGCCACAAAGGAGGCTTCACTTAGGAACTAAAAACCAGCATATCACAATAGAATATTAAAGATAATAAATAAAGAACTGATAATAATAGAGATAACAACAGTAAACTGAGTACGAAGAAACTATTCAAGTAGCCAGGTCACAACCCTTAAACCAAACAAGGACCGAGGTTACAGCCCTTCACCTGAATAGAAACCCGTCTCAAATACTATTGGTTCAGTGAAGACAATAAACGAAGAGAGGACACAGAACTGCTCCGGGAGCCAGGTTATAACCCTTAAACCAAACAAGGACCGGGGTTGTAACCCTTCGCCTGAACAGAACTGGACCCCTGATCTTTATTGCTAAGGCTAGCATAATTAATCATTGTATTAAGGTAAGGTAAAACATGACGAACATGACATGGGGTTGCAATAAGACAATAACGAAAAGAGGACACAGAACTGCTCCGGGAGCCAGGTTACAACCCTTAAACCAAACAAGGACCGGGGTTGTAACCCTTCGCCTGAACAGAACTGGACCCCCGATCGTTATTGTTAAGACAAGCATCAATAATCATGTCATGTCACAATCTTGCACAGGATCAGGATAAGACTAAGCTGGAATAAAGTACATCCAATCAATCACGACCAATCAAGAGTATGGCTTGATACTTTTAACTAACTAGGGTTATCACAGGCCTAGTTACTAGCAAGATGCAATGGGATTATCCCAACAGCCACAAGCCCTGCAGACCATCCGGTTATCCAGGTCGAATGTCCGTTTAGGAAGAATGCAACACGTGACTGTGTGCTGGAAATGTGCCCTACTCGTCGGTAGGCTACAAGTCCACTGAATGCGCCCAGACAACGGGATTGCATGTAGCTGGGAATCTCTTCATGACTACTGAATCATTCTAGTTAATTATCCTTAGTCAATTTCAGTAGGTACCCCTGACCGTGGTACTCAAGGGTCCCCATCCTAGACATGATGCAACACAGTACCAATTTATTTGTACAAACACAATCGCCCACGGTGTCCAAGTCTTTCATACTTGTCATGTCAGGCTAGCTGTCGTAACAGCATGCCGAGATATATTATCTCAGTTTACTTGTCAAGAGTGTGCCACAGCGGGCCACTATCGTGTTCTATTCTTACAATATCATGAATGAGAAAAACTTGCATAAAATAACTAGTGACATATTCTTGATGCCAAGAAAAAGATCTACAACTTCCACGTTGGGAGTTGGAAGAAGTTCGAGCCACAATTCAATCAATTAGGACATATAACAGTTAGAAATAGCCAAAATAGGCATCATGCGGCATATTCAGCGACACCATATGCGGCTACTGCGACATGCGCCCCATGCGGCTCATTTGCGACACTATATGCGCCTACTGCGACATGCGCCTCATGCGGCTCATTCGCGACACCATATGCGCCTACTGCGACATGCGGTTCAACTGCGACATCATATGCGCCTACTGCAACATGCGGCTCATGCGGCTCAACTGCGACATCATATGCACCTACTGCGACATGCACCTCATGCGGCTCAACTGCGACATCATATGCGCCTACTGCGACATCATATGCGCCAACTGCGACATGCGGCTCATGCGGCTTAACTGCGACATCCTATGCGCCTACTGCGACATGCGGCTTATGCGGCTCAACTGCGACATCTTATGCGCCTACTGCGACATGCGGCTCATGCGCGCCCGACTGCAACATCATATGCGCCTACTGCGACATGCGGCTCATGCGCACTCAACTGCGACATCCTATGCGCCTACTGCGACATGCGGCTCATGCTGCAGATGAACATAGAAATGACCAGAATTGCTTTTGGCCATAACTTCCTCATCCGAAGTCGAAAGCAAGCAAAACAAAAGCCAAAACTGCATGAAATTGAATTCTCTACAACATAGAACTATTAGTTTTCAAAAATAACCAAATTTTAGATATCAAAACCAAGAAAAACTGAAAAGTTACAAACTTAGATCTATAAGAATCCATCCATCAAATCCAAAAATACCAAGTTCTAAAGAGGCTTAGAATCAAGTAAGGAAGAGAATGGAACAATAAAACTTGAGATCCATCATGAAGCAAGTTTGCACTTGCCTAGCTCTCTTTCCTGGTAGGTGGAAGAGTAAATGGTGGAGAAGAAGAAGTGAAGGAGAAGAATAAATGAAGAGAGAGAGAGTTAGGTGGAAATATAAATGAGGGTGGTGGTGGTAGGTGGGGGTTTTCTTTTGGTTCATGATGAACCCAAAAGCAAACCAAACCAAGCTAAGCCGAACCAAGCTAAGCCAAAATAATCCTGCAGGAACATACGCAAATACGAGTCAAGAATACGTACACGTATACCAAGATACGTATTACGAACCACAGGCATTACAAACTATTTTTCAAGTCTGACTATGCATAACTCATCTCGATATGATTTTCCTTTGTTGACTTGCAAATGCATCAACATTCAGGGCTTCATCTGCTTGGTGACTTAACTAGACGCCGTGCTTAAATTCTTCTGACGCAACTCTTAAATTGACGTTGCACAAAGGCAACAATCTTTTTCGACACAATTAACTTACTCAAGTTGACAGTGCTCAAAGGCAATGATCACATTGACACGAAGGTCTTTACGACACGGCTTATGTTCAATTCCTATCGAGTAGGGATTTTCTAGCCAAATTTCAAACTCGTTCGTCTTGCAACATCGAATCTAAGTTTGACTCACGCAAGCACATTTGCTAGATGAATCCAAGTACAATGACACAACTCGAAGGTCATTCTCTTACCGTTCGCTCTCATGTATAGCATGATTCTCAAAAATTACCTAGACTTATCATCAACATGCACCATATTGTATTTGTTGCCGATGCAAATTTCATGTGCAACATCGCATCGGTCATCTTACGGTTCTGTAAAATTCAATTTGATTTGGCGATCAAGTCTTCTAGGGTCAGCTGCCCAGAAGCTACGCTCGATAATTGTGGATCATTAACGAAGGACAGTTACCACAAACCATGCTATATCTTATTTTGGAGCCAAATTACGTTCCGACAATTCTACCTAAATCCTGACATAATTATTTCTATCCGCACAACTGAGGCACAACTATCCTCCGAACAATTCATGCACTACCGTTGATAATTTCGTAATTCACAAAATTTCTACTCGTATTAAGTTCGAGTCTATCTACTCGCAGTCGACACCCGAGATGCTATACGCATCGAGATGGTTCGTCGAGGACATACAGTTTCGTTTGATCAACCATAAAGTTTACGATCGACCGTTTTGACTTTCTCGTATTACTATTCCAAAAATCTCGATATCTTAGGCCTACCCCATTTTGTATTCTCGCATCGTGCTTAAGTTTCCTTGTGTATCGAATTTGATAGCGCAAGGGTTAACTTGAATCAGTTTCAACGTCAACTTAATCGTGTCACATACGTCGAAGTTCACAATGAACTTTTTCATAAGCATCAAGTCGTTTTCCCGATTCGTCGCATTCTGCTATACCTCGATCGCGTAACCGAGTTACCGATTATCCAATATCGAACCCTCGAGTTATACGATCATGCCCTCTAAGTTTTGCGTGTTTCATTCATACTCAATTAAGCTTCGTTGCAACACAACTAACTATCTCTTAGGCACGATTTATTCGCATCGACCAACGTTTTTATTGAAGTAGCAAGTCGTGCGATTCGATTATAATTTGTATCATCCAATATTTCTATCGAGATCGCAAGTCATGCAATTCGAGTACAATTTTTATCAACTGACATTTCTATCGAGCTCGCAAGTCGTGCGACTTGATTACAATTCGCATCGCTAACATTTTCATCGAGCTCGCAAGTCGTGCGACTCGTTTATAACTTCAAGTTTTCTATCCCGTCGATTCGATTATTGTTTCAAGGCATAATCATTTCGTTAGTCTCAGTCGTTCAATCGACTTTTAATTTTTGTCTAACGTATCATTTATTGATATGAGTCTCCGTCCTATCGTTCCAACCGATTATCGAAAAACACTTGCATCAACATACCGTTATACAAATTTTCAATCGAGTCTCGGCACTCTTCGGCACTCTCCTGCTCATTGCGAACAAATGTAGCAACTCTCACAATGTGTCGATGCAATCCATCGCACCAGTGTTATAGCATATACCACTCAGAATCGAGCCACTCTTCGCATATGTGGTATGCGATATACCATTCGAAAATTAAGTCATTTTTTGCATCATACTAAGTATGAACCAACAGTATAGTCTTACTCACGATTTTCATAGTGATCCTGTCGATCACAATCGTAACTTTTGATTACTCAAAATCTGACACGACTCAACCAATGTATTCATTTGCCAACCCAAGTTCGGTGCGCAACCGAACGATTCGTTCTCATCACTTATGGTTTCATTTTTCTTCCGTTGCATATCGTACAACGTTTTAATTCAGTTTCATCTATTGTATCTCGTGTAACATTTTATTTCAATTCCCTATGTTACATTTCGTGCAATATTTTCATTTTAGTTCTGATCGTTGCATCTCGTGCAACGCTTTATTTCATATATTCAAAGCCAATACTCGAATCCGTTCAACACATTCGATTTTCAACTTTCACGTTCGTTGGAACGCAACATTCACTTTCAACTCGCTGCAATTCATGCAACACATCCCACGATCTTCGTTATATCAATGCAGGCAATATTTCTTACATCAATTGTTGTATTGAAACATTTCACTCATCGATGCAACCAACTTTCATGGCTCATTGCACTCAATGTAGTAAACATGTCACGAATTTCTTAGCAAATATCATGTAATTTCCAAAACACACGCGACAAAATTACACGATTTGTATTAGACTTATTGTATGGATCATCCAGTGCGACATAGAGTAGTGTCAAGAGTGATTTGATTATGGTGGGCAACTTTTGGAATTAAAACGAAGCAACGTGTCCTGAGGAAATTGAGCCTAGAGCTCTGATACCAATTTGTCACGCCCCGACCCGAATACTCGCTCGTCCTCGTATTGATTTATCCGAATCATCGTCCTCGCTGGGGTGTGATATCATACGAGTCTGGAGTTGCACTCGTACAAGGCAAGATAAAAAGTTCTCAAATGGTTATCATTTGATTTTGTATTTAGCAGCGGAAGAAACAAAGCATACGAAACAATTCTCTTTATTCGATAGATGGAACTGAGGTTACAAAGGCTTTCAATAGCCTAACTGAATTTGCCAGATTGGCTATAACACTCAGGTTCTCTCTTACCCACAAAAGATTTCACCGTTCCATACATCATGTCTTTTGTATCTCGGCCGCATCATCCCGTTGCAAGTCCGAGCGTCAATACGGTCGCACGCTTCAAATGCTACGGCATCCCATGCCGCAATGCGATTAGCAAAGCTCTGCTACGAGCGGATCATATCCTGAACCTGCAAGCAAACTAGTAGGGGATTAGTAATTTCGTCCTCGTTGTACTGATCAAAGTCCCACTTTACTTAAACCGACATTAAGTCGATATATTGAATCATGCAACATACGATTTAGCGATCTTTCTATACTCTACCTTAGGATCAGTTCATGGCATATTTTGAAAGCAGTAAAGTAGGTTATCATGGCAAGCATGTTATCGATGAATAGCATAAGCATACAGGCGGATAATATCAAGCAATCTCGTATTTTTTTCGTGGCATGATTTCTTACCAACATGATGTACTCGCCCTTGCACCGACGCAAGGTGAATACGCCTCATTCCTTCCCTGTCATGTTATAAGTGCTCTGTGCAGGATCTTTGTGTTCCTGCACTTTCGGCCCACCGTCCTTAACTATATGAAGGTCGTTGGCGTATCCGTGCCAGAATGGACTAACTTGTTTCTCTTTACTTTTCTCTTCTCACTTTCTTTTCTTTTCTCATATTGGGTAGCCCGGCGCCTCACAGGAAAGGTTGTTATCCCAAACCCGGAGACTTACCGTTGCGTACCAATCATTGTGGCATTTCACATCAATAACCGGTCGATGGTCGTCTTAGAGATGTGCGCCCATCAAAGTTTAATATCCTTCCTAGGCTAAACGGTCCATGTGCCCCGGTGCAAACCCGTTCGAGGGAACACCCATGCATGGGAGATTCTCGCCATTTCTCAAGTCCATTCGACCATGCAATACATGCCTTATTTACATAACCAAACAACCAAACATAGTCGTGTCTCCAAGACTCAGACTTCGTATTTGTCTCATATTTATCTTTTCTTTCAATGTTCTCACTCTTCTCCTTCTTTTTTCTTTTAATGTTCTTACTATTCTCTTTCTCTTTTCTTTCAATGTCCTCACTCTTCTCTTTCTCTTTCTCTTTCTATGTTCTCGCTCTGTGTACGATTTTATTTCTTCGTTTCAATATTATATGGCACCATGCCCCTATTCAATATTTGCCAAACGAACGACCCGAGGTCCCGAACATTTCTAAGGCACCGTGCCACATTCGATAGTTCTGTCACATTCATGCCACAACTGTTCTCTTCGCAATGAAGACATATTTTATGATTCTCGTGCACGTACGCACATTTTGATATAATTGTTTCTCTATTGTCCCAGTCGTGCGTGCGTTGCACGCTTCGATATCGTATTTCCATGTTCTATACCTTAATGTTCAATGTTCATGGCTTGTGCACTAGGGCACTCGCCTCAATTGTCTTTTAATGTGCTAGCCTTCTAACTCGTACGCAGGGGCACGAAATGACTCATGCACTAAGGTACTTGTTGATACAATTATCCTATGTTCTTGTGGCTTTTACGTCATGGCGCTCGTCTTGTGATGTTCTGATGTTCATTAGCGACTCGTGCATTTGATGCATGTTTCATTTTCGATTGTTCTAACTAGTGTTTGACACGCACTATGATTCTCTGCTTCAAGCCACGTTCGTGGTCTCGATAGGTTAACTTAGCATACAAAGGTATAATTAATTTGGCATGATAGAGTAGAAAAAGAGAGTCAAAGTCCCCCCACCTTAAGCCGACGCGCCTTGTCGTTTCGCCGAGTCGATACGGCTTGATCTGATAACTTCATTGCACGGCCAACTTTGATGACTTAGTCATTCGAGCACTTCGTGCTACGTTGAATTATCCAACCGATTCGGCCTACCGTGTCCATGCTTCAGTCCGTTGCAAGGCGAGGATTTGGTTTTGCGGACACCATTGCTAACAAGGCAAAATGTCGACCTCTTATATTTCAGTATAAACGTATAGCCTGTACATGAAACCAACTAAAATCAATACTTATCCGAATTGGACTTGTGAATTGCATCGATTCGATTTCTTAGAATCTTCGAGCCGATTCAATGCTTTCCCTCGGCCAACTTAACACATGTATCGAACTTACTCGATGCATTACTCGGGTCAACAAACTCTTTGCATTCGACTTTGCATCGATGCATCCCTCGGGTCATCATAACTCTTGTATCGACGACTTGCGTCGATACTCTTATCGGGTCAATGCAACTCTTTGAGTCAATGACTCAGCATAATGCATAGTACGGAGCAGGGCATTATAACTTCCTCGTAAGGTTTGGCACGATGTCACCCAAACGTACATCCCCGATAGTCCGCCTCATCAAGGGGAGGGGACTTCGTAGTGGGCTGGCCAGGGCACTTCGTAGCAAGCTGGCAAGGGGACTTCATAGTGGGCTGGTGAGGGGACTTCGCAGTGAGCTGGAGAGGGGACTTCGCAGTGGGCTAGTCAGGGGACTTCACATTGGGCTGGCCAGGGGACTTTGTAGTGGGCTGGAGTAACATATTGGTTTGAAAGCTATGGTATGGATGAAAATTATTATACACAGCTACTAACGACTCCATCAGCACCAGTACCCATACAACATGAGGATACCCAAGACGAAGGTGGTGATGCGCCCTCGAAAAATACGATGCGAAGGAGAGCCCAACTAAATCTTAGAGAAGTTGATCGTCCAGACTATTGGCAATTAGACAGACATGGAAAATAGATGAACATTTTGTATTGGCATGATGTTTTCTTTTCATTTATATAAAAGACAAATTTGTTTCAAGATTTTAACATCTTCAGACGAAAATTTGTTTCAAAATTTTCAGCTTGTTGTCTGTTCTTATACTGAAGTGTTGTAATCTTGGCTCGAATACCATCAAGTAGTGTTGTAATTGGTTTATCACAAAGATTTTTAATCCAGTTATTGAAATATAAGATTTGACGTGTTAATATCTAATCTTGGACAAGGAGAATAAGCTGTAATCCAGTATGAGCAAACACGACTTTCATCATTTACTCCAACAAGCCAATTGTAAACATATATGTTTTCAGCTTTAATTATTTTCAAACAATTATTTGCATTTGTTTTATTATAGAATATTACAAGATAGTCCAAACTACGTTGAAATGCTTTGATCTACATACCGATTTTAAATTTTGTTTAAAATGCTGAATACAAAAAAATGAGGTGATTCTGAAAAAAATAGCACGTATGGCATTTATCAATCCTTTCTGTTTATCCGATACAAAAGTACATGTATTCCACGCATCAAAAAATCTTTCAAAAGATATTCTTAAACCGTTTAAAAACTAAGTCCAAGAATCAGTGTTTTCACTCTCAACAACAACATAAGCAATTGGATATAATTGATAGTTAGGATCATGAGCACAAGCGATAAATAAAATATCTTTATATTTAGAGGAAAGAAAATTAGCATCAATACTAATCACATGTAAACATCCCCTTAGAAATCCATCAACGCATGCCTTAAAACAAATAAAAATTCTTTCAAACCTATTATTTTCTGTAATCTTTATAAAACATTGGCTACCTGGATTTGTCTCAATAATTCTAAGACCATAATTTTCGAGACTACTATATGCATCAATATAACTACCATTTATTTCAGATAGAGCAAGTTCTCTAGCTTTTCAAGCCTTATAGTATTTAATATGTATTTGATGTTCCCTAAATATATCTTTCACAACATGCGATGGACTATATGACTGATTATCTCAAATTTTATAAGTAATTTGGTTTTTAATCCATACAGTAGTAGCTAATGGATGGCAACCTATTTTAAGTCCAACTAAACAAGAATATATATTTTCTAGCGTAGCAATAGAAAATTTTTCGCCTCCACCAATGGCTTTAGCATATGCTCTCTAATGACAATTTAAAATATTACATTTATATATAATCCTAGCAGTATTGTTTAAAGTAGCCGAACAAGTATAATTATGTTTAATTGCTATATCACTAATAAAACTTCTAAATTTAGAACGATTCTCAAATTTTTTCCCAATAAATAATTCAAGAGTGCTAAGATTATCAACAAATTCATCAAATTCATCATCTAAATTTTAAATTACATCATCACTATTTTTATCATCGTTATTACCATCATCTACTATATGTTCTTCTTTAGTAAATGGAATAACTTGGTGAGAAGAACTAGGACCAACATTAACATTTATATTAGAAGTAGGTATACTACTTACATAATTAATTCTTGATGGGGGTGGAGTGACATAGATTTTAATATACGATGATTGTGCCTTAGCTTCAAGCATAAATTTACATACTTGTTCACTATCTACATTTATACAATTAGATACGAAAATATGTACTAATATAAATTCATAATCGATAGAATATTGATCAATAATTAGATTATGTAAAATAATAAACGAAATATTTCGATCAATTAAAAGAACTTGAGTTAAACCTCCTTCATAAGCTAACCCATTTAGTACACCTCTAAGCGAGCATAGTATTGTTAAATTTTTATCCATGCTGACAAGAAGATGAGCTTTCAAATGGAGGTAGAACGAGAGGAGCTTGAGCTTTCAACGAAGTAGACTTGGATGAGCTTCTTACTAAATGAGAGATATTGTGAAGGGAATGAGAAAATTTTAGAGAAGAGGAGGTTGCTTGGTTTGATACTTATGCATAGAATTGTGGTATAATATAGCCGTTGGAATTGAAACGTTAGAATTAGAACGTTGGAAGGAATCTTACAATTGGTTAAAAACTAGCCCACCTCAACCCAACAAACAAACATAAACCAAACAACTAAAAAACCAAAACCCAAACCAAAAAAAAAAACCAACAAAAAAACCAACATCAAACTCAACCAAGACAAAAAAAAAACTGAGGCCAAATAAAACCCAAAAAATAAAAACCAGTCCAAGCCAAACAAACCAAGTAAAAAAAAACCCAACAATCCAACCCAACCCCTCAGCCGCTCATTTTCAGCCAGACTGTCTGGCAGAAATTGAGCATGCTCGTTTCCGCCAGACGGTCTGGCTCATTGTATCGTTATATATAGTTTCAAAAAATTCTTATCTTCTAGCAAATTTTTAATAATTTTTTATCTATACAGCAAATTTTTCGTAATGTCCATGACGATAAATCAAAACAAGGTTTTCATGGTGTAGTTAGTTATCACGTCAGTCTAACACACTAGTGGTCTCCGGTTCGAAGTTAGCGAAGCCATAATTTCTTTAATTTTTTGTTCGAACCAAGTTTTTTTAATGTTGGATTAATAATAATATATTTAGCTAAATCAAGAAAACTGCTCGGTTGAAACAACGTGGGCATTTGTTCAATTTTTCCCAAGTTCAATTCTCCGAATGCCCCTCTAAGTTTTTGTTCAATTTTTCTTCTTCCTCCTAAGCTCAATTAATGTTTGCATTTTAGTTCATTTATTTATTTTTTGCCAAAATTTCCAAGTTTCCTGAACTATTCTGAGATGTCACAAATTGTCAATAATAAAAATTTTGGGATATAGATTTTGTTTTTGCTGTTGCAATTACCGATAAATTGCAAGCTTTTGTAAATAATTTGTGTTTACATAGAATTTATTTTCCATGGAGTACTGATGAAACATATGCATTGCTTATACAAAGAAGCATTATTGTCAAACTTAGCTTGTTAGGCTTGGTCGGTTTTCATCTTCTCCTCGAGCAGATGCTTGGAAATGGCTTCTGCTATGGCGGCAAAGGGAGCGGTGGTGGCATAAGCGGCACTAGTCGCGTGTTCGTCGTCGAGTTCGTACTCTATGCTCGATTTTATGGTACATGAGCTATCGGTCTTCTTCTCTATAACCTCGAACGAAACATGTACGATCGAAAACCAATGTCCAACACTCCTCCTTCGACTACCATGATTTTTTCAACATTTGTTTATCGTCGACCTTCACAAACTTCTCCTTGTGATAACCAAGGGCCGAATATCCTGGCAAAAGAGCAAAATAGTAAAAATTAATGCATTTTACTATAGGTTTGTTGTATCGAACAATTGTTGTCGTAGAAGTTATTACGTGACATTTTTATCGTGTCGCTGAAAGTCAAAATTGTTCTATAATTATAGAACAGTATTTTTGTAGTACAGCATATTCCCTCTAGGCAATATTAAAAAAATGTCATGAAAAGTCATTAAAAATTTATACTCGTCTAGTGCATTAAAACATAATTTTATTCCTTACATAGTGACTCGGACATCAAGAAGTATTTGAAAAATTTTGCTTAATAATCGTTCTTTATTTTTTAACAAGACTAATGTGTAACTTGATACACTCAACTACTTCCGTTTTTTAATTTGATATCATAAATACTCAACAACTTGATATTAACAACTATTGATTTTCTTAACTGTCTTTTTTTCCAACAACTTGATATCCTAAATACTCAACATGTCACGACCCGTACCCAGTGTAAGGGCACAAAAAGTGGGTATGTCCAGCCTATGCCGCAGTATCGACGGTATAACGCTGTCATAGGTCACATGCATCTAACAGTTTAAGGTACATTGCACAGTTATACTCTCCGAATGGAGGAATAATATAAAGTACAAATCTCAATCATAGCTGAAGAAGATGTACGATAAGATAGATAAGAATATCAACAGAAACCACAGATAAAATACGATAAAAGAGAGAATCCAAAATGTCTAAGATAAACATCTCACAAGCTCCACAAATCCACATCATCACAATCTCTAATACAAATATCCAGATGAGATACAACTAAAATAAGATAACTAAACTATAGTACTAATCCGTGTTACCATCGTGACAGCATCAAGTAAAGTAATCTAGAGCAAGAATATAGTCCTAGCAAGTATGAAACGGTCAGAGAATGTACTCGCCTGATATCCTGAGTATCCGAAGTAAATATATTGTCTCAGGAGAGGTGTCCGACTCCTATTTAGAACAGTACAAGTCACAACATATCCAAAATGGTAAAATACAATATTACAATGCATTCTACTTGATATTTGGGTCAATCTAGGCTAAAGTCAACCTTTGGTCAACTCTAGTCAACTACACTAGTCAAACTAGGTCAACTAGGTCAAGTCCTAACCCAGAAAAGTCTCACTAAGCCTAACCAGGTCTATCCTAGCATTCACACAAGTCACAAGGCTATACAAGATATCAAACACATAATTTTATGTATATATACCCATATACACATAATGTATATAAGGCATACATATAGGAAAATCATATAGGGCTATGCCTATATACATATCTATATTGGCATATACACACACACACACATGGCACACACACACACACACACACACACACACACACACACATATATATATATTCACCATATTTTACATATACAAAATATATATAGGCAATCATACATATATATATTTACATATTATCATGCATGAATATATATATATATATATATATATATATATATATATATATATATATATATATATATATATATTGAGAGGGATATAGTGACAGTGGTGTATATGTGTGTGTGTATAATGTGTGTTCTCAGTTTTCTGTGTAGTAGTATAGTGTGTGTGTGTGTGTGTATAGCAGTAGGGTGTGTGTGTGTGATGTGTTCCCAGATTTAGTGAATGTGTGGGTGTGTGTGTATAGCAGTAGATAGGGTATTCTCAGGTTTCAACAGTTAGAGTGTATATGTGTTTCAGTTTTTTTCCAGATTCTCGTGAACATGTGTGTGTGTGTATACAAGTTACATCACAAATTAGAGTGTATATGTGTGTGGTAGCAGTAGGGTGTGTGTGAGTTTCAGTTTTCAGTGTGACACAGGCTTTTGTGAACATATGTGTGTGTATTAGGTGATGTGTGTTGGTGTGTTAGAATTCAGCGTGACAGGCTCGGGAAACGCAATCAAACAACCCAACCATCTCACACATGAACCCAATCAATATGAACTTAATCTCAGACATAATATATGTTCTAACATTATAAATTTAATCATCTAACATCAGTAAAACCATAAATTGAATCTCAGAAAATAATAATCAGAACATGGTATCAGACTTAGGGGGAAA
The DNA here is from genome assembly GCA_029216955.1 of Iris pallida. Taxonomy (NCBI): domain Eukaryota; kingdom Viridiplantae; phylum Streptophyta; class Magnoliopsida; order Asparagales; family Iridaceae; genus Iris; species Iris pallida. Next base: position 6,161,419 of record JANAVB010031619.1, read on the forward strand.
ACATGAAATTAATTTCAAAACACATGAAAAATCCAAACTAAAGGGTTGGTAATTGTTGTGACATATGTGTATGTGTCATACAAGTGATATGGTGTCCATAAACTGGACACAAACGTGTCCAATACGAAAACTACACACGTGCAACAGAAAACAGTGCACTGCCTCGTGTACAAGTTCAACACGTTCGCAGACACGACACACGACACGTGTGTCCATGTGGTCACATCTACGTGTAGCCTAGCACTAAGGCTACACACTGGACACAACACGAGGTGTCCACATGTCCCCGTGTCGGTGTACGAGATACGTATCAGCGTGTGTCTGTGCGCCTGTATGCGTGCGTACAAACCCAGTGCACGAGCGAGAACGTATCCGATATGACACGATACTTCGAGCCACTTGGGGGTCTAGTTCGCAGACACTGCCTCCACATTTCCTCGCAATATTGGGTCAAACAATACTGTGTCGTGTCCCACAGCCAAGTCAAACAGCAGGGGAAACCCTAGCTGTGCACGCGAGCGTGTTCGTGTCCTCGTGTGGACACGATACGACTCAGAAATCAAATCAGAGGTTAGGGAAAATAAAGAGCACATCAAAAACAATGTTTCCAATAAAAAATATTTCAAAAATAAGATAAAAAAAGTTCTCAGAGGTATTTCGACAAACACTTGTAAATGAAAACTGATATGTGTCCGATATGGACATGAAACCAATGTAAAACTTCACCAAACACACACCACAGCTAGGGAACTCCTAGATCTAGGCAACCATGCAAAGAAATTAAGATTTAATGATAGTTTGAGGTGTTTACCTATTGGATATCAAACTCAAGGAAAAATCCCCAAATAGGAAGATTCTTCTTACAAGTAAAAGCTCCAAATTGTACAAAATCTAAGATTTCTCTCCATAAACAGTAAATAGAGTATGATTAGGTTCTATTACAAGAGATTATAGTCAAAAATGAATTAAAATAAAGAAGTTATGGATTGATGAAGAAAATCCAATACCTCTTTCTTGCCAAAAGTTGATGTGATGTAAAAAGAGGCAAGAACTAGGAAGAGACATTAAATAAGGGGGAATCCCTAGGGGCCAGCTATATATGGAAATAATTAGGGTTAGGGTTGATGACTAATGGGCTTGGGCCATGTTTCAATGCTAAATGAATCAAATGATACAGACAATGATTCAGATACAAGGCAGTGTCTAACAGCAAATAATACAGACACAAAACTATGGGAAGCCCAAGAATCAAATAAGGCGAATGCTGGAATAGAGTCGAGAAGAATAGAACCTGTGATCAGCTCCCCAATAGCCTCTGCATCCTCGGCCGCTATGGCAAAATCTCGCCCCTGTTGGCCTCCCCTGGCCTGCTGTTGATGCTGCACGAACCGCTGCTGCTGAGTCGGCAGCGGTCCCTTCTGCGGTCCCACTGGAGCCTTGGCTTCTGCTTCCTGTGCTGCTCTGTCTGCGAAGAGGGAACAGTCCCTCAGTTGATGCTCCGACGAACCGAGAAGGCACTTCCCCAGCCTCTTCCTACACTCGGTCCATCTATGCCCCTATTTCCTGCAGAAGGTACAACTAGTAGACTGTTGCCTCGGGACCTGCTGCTGTTGCCTCGGCTGCTGATGTTGAGCTGGCTGAAGTCTCGACTGCCGGAACCGCTACGGCTGAAACTATCTCTGCTGATGCTGCTACTGAAAGTGAGGCCTCTTGGCCTGGCCTCCACTGCTGCTGCCACTGAGAGTGTCTCATCCCCTCTTGAGCCTCAGCTCAAGGTCATCCTCCATTGCTAGGGCGCCCACCAGGATCTCCTCAAAAGTGGCGCTGCGAGCACTCTTGGTATAGGACTTCGCCTCCCTAACTAGCCCCTTTCTGAACTTCCGGGCCTTCGTCGCCTCAGAAAGTCCCTCAACAAATCTGCCCAGACGGCAGAACTCCCTAGCGTACTCCTCGACAGTCTGACGGCCTTGCACCAAAGTCTCGAACTGCGTCTCGAGGGCACCAAGCGCTGCGTCGAGGAAGAACTTCTTCTTGAATAGCTTCTTAAAAGTTGCCCAAGTCTGCCCAACTGTACCAACCCTCGGATCTGTCTGGTACCACGTGCGAGCTAAGTCCTGCATCATACTAGTCGCTGCCTCTTTCTGCAGTCTCGCTGGAATCTCTGCCAGCCTAAAGATCTCCTCCATGTGCTCGATCCACTCGTCGGCGTATATGATACCCACTGTGCCCCTGAAGTCTCGCGGTTGTATCTTCTGGAAATCCTGTATGCCCTTCTCTTTCGACTGATGCTGCTGCTGACCTACCAGAGGCTGAGCTGTAGCCCTCTCAACTATTGTCAGGGCCAGATCGATGTCCCGACTGAACTCCGCCGTCTGACGTTGCTGCTGAGCCTGCTGGGCCTCCATGAACTGCTGGAAGAAGGTGAATAGCTGTACTGCATCGACGAATCCTGAAGGCGGCTGCTGCTGCTGGAGCAACTCCAAAATAACTGGGCTCTGCCTGCGCACTGGTGGAGGGGATCCTTCGAAGGTAGCTGAAGCACCCAACCCAGCTGGCATAACTGGTGGTGCGGTATCGGCTGCTGGCTGCACAGGACGAGAGGTGGCAGACCTCTTAGTAGTATCCCCCTGTCCGGGGCGATGAGATCTAGTCTCGATGACCATCCTGGAGACAGATCAAACAAGAGACAATTTCTGAGAATGAGTCGAAATAGCAAAGGAGGACAGTTTATATTCAAGGGAAGACAATAAGCAACAAATTTAGATAAAAGGAATCTGATTAAGAGTTTTTTCAAATGTGATTGAGTACCTTCAAAAAAATCCTAATCCTACTACAGGCTGCAGTGATACTCTAGTTCGAATACTACTGCAAATCTAGACCTGCATGGGCCACCACTAAAAATATGTCATGACCCGCACCCAGTGTAAGGGCACGAAAAGTGGGTACGTCCAGCCTATGCCGCAGTATCGACGGTAGAACGCTGTCCTAGATCACATGCATCTAACAATTTAAGGTACATTGCACAGTTATACTCTCCGAATGGAGGAATAATATAAAGTACAAATCTCAATCACAGCTAAGGAAGATATACGATAAGATAGATAAGAATATCAATATAATCCACAGATGAAATACGATAAAAGAGAGAATCCAAAGTGTCTAAGATAAACATCTCACAAGCTCCACAAATCCACATCATCACAATCTCTAATACAAATATCCAGATGAGATACAACTGAAATAAGATAAGTAAACTATGGGAGTGTCGTCAGCAGGTAATGGATCCTACTGGAAGTCAAAGTCACAGGTGTCCTCTAATGCTGTCCCGTAGTAGGTGGTACAACATGCCTCATCCTCATCCTTTGTAATATTTTCAATAAGTCTAGTCAGGACAGGAGCGAGCACAGTACATCTCATGCAGTTCATATCATGATAGGAATATAAAGCATGCAATAGAGTAAGATACATAAGTCGCTGAAAGAAAGGACATGAAATAAAGAGATGACTGTAATGGAAATATCTACTATAAGTAAAGAACTAACAGTGAACTAGTGATTTAGAGTACAAGATAGACATGTGAACGGCTTAATAATAAACATGAGAGTTTGTACATGGCTACACTACTTTGAAAATATTCACATGACTATTTCTACTTCCCCATCCTTAATCAATACACAAGGATCCGTTCAAGTTATGTTATTGTACATAATTTCATATGGAGGCCCATAAATGGGTGCACATGAATATAAACATGGGGGCTCCGTGAACATGAAAGTACATGAATAACAAGAGTGCACATGAATGGTAAAAGCATAGGAATATATGATGAAAGTAAAACGCACATGACATGATGTATCTGATGCTCCTGAGGGGGATAACATCGTATGAAAAGATCCATATATATAGTACTAATCCGTGTTACCATCGTGACAGCATCAAGTAAAGTAATCTAGAGCAAGAATATAGTCCTAGCAAGTATGAAACGGTCAGAGAATGTACTCGCCTGATATCATGAGTATCCGAAGTAAATATATTGTCTCAGGAGAGGTGTCCGACTCCTATTTAGAACAGTACAAGTCACAACATATCCAAAATGGTAAAATACAATATTACAATGCATTCTACTTGATATTTGGGTCAATCTAGGCTAAAGTCAACCTTTGGTCAACTCTAGTCAACTACACTAGTCAAACTAGGTCAACTAGGTCAAGTCCTAACCCAGAAAAGTCTCACTAAGCCTAACCATGTCTGTCCTAGCATTCACACAAGTCACAAGGCTACACAAGCTTTCAAACACACAATTTCATGTATATATACCCATATACACATAATGTATATAAGGCATACATATAGGAAAATCATATATATAGCCTATATACATATCTATATTGGTATAGACACACACACACACACACACACACACACACACACACACACACACGTATATATATATATATATATATATATATATATATATATATATATATATAATATATATATATATATATATATATATATATATATATATATATATATATATATATATTCACCTCATTTTATATATACAAAATATATATAGGCAATCATATATATATATATTTACATATTATCATGCATGAATATATATATATATATATATATATATATATATATATATATATATATATATATATATATATAAAATATATATATATATATATATATATATATATATATATATATATAATATATATATATAAAATATATATATATATATATAGAGAGAGAGAGAGAGACAGTGGTGTGAAAAAAAAATATATATATATATAGAGAGAGAGAGGGATAGAGTGACAGTGGTGTATATGTGTGTGTGTGTACAATGTGTGTTCTCAGTTTTCTGTGTAGCAGTAGTGTGTGTGTGTGTATAGAAGTAGGGTGTGTATGTGTGATGTGTTCCCAGATTTATTGAATGTGTGGGTGTGTGTGTGTATAGCAGTAGATAGTAGGTTTCAACAGTTAGAGTGTATATGTGTTTCAGTTTTTTCCAGATTCTTGTGAACATGTGTGTGTATACGAGTTACATCACAGATTAGAGTGTATATGTGTGTGGTAGCAGTAGGGTATGTGTGAGTTTCAGTTTTCAGTATGACACAGGCTTTTGTGAACATGTGTGTGTGTGTGTATTAAGTGATGTGTGTGGGTGTATTCACAATTCAGTGTGACTGGCTTGGGAAACACAATCAAACAACCCAACCATCTCACACATGAACCCAAACAATGTGAACTTAATCTCATACATAATTTATGTTCTAACATTATAAATTTAATCATCTAACATCAGTAAAAACATAAATTGAATATCAGGAAATAATAATCAGAACATGGTATCAGACTTAGAGGAAAAAACATGAAATCAATTTCAAAACACATGAAAAATCTAAACTAAAGGGTTGGTAATTGTTGTGACATATATGTATGTGTCATACAAGTGATATGGTGTCCATAAACTGGACACAAACGTGTCTAATACGAAAACTACACACGAGCAACAGAAAATAGTGCACTGCCTCGTGCACAAGTTCAATACGTTCGCTGACACGACACACGACACGTGTGTCCACGTGGTCACGTCCACGTGTAGCCTAGCTCTAGGGCTACACACTAGACACAACACGAGGTGTCCACGTGCCCCCGTGTCAGTGTATGAGATGTGTATCAGCGCATCTTTGTGCGCCTGTACGCGTGCGTGCAAACCCAGTGCACGAGCGAGAACGTGTCCGATACGACACGATACTTCGAGCCACTTGGGGGTCTAGTTTGCAAACACTGCCCCTACGTGTCCTCACAGTTTTGGGTCAAACAATACTGTGTCGTATCCCACAGCCAAGTCGAACAGCACGAAAAACCCTAACTGTGCACGCGAGCATGTTCGTGTCCTCGTGTGGACACGATACGACTTGAAAATCAACTCAGAGGTTAGGGAAAACAAAGAGCACATCAAAAACAATATTTCCAATAAAAAACATTTCAAAAATAAGATGAAAAAGTTCTCAGAGGCATTTCGATAAACACTTGTAAATGAAAACTGATACGTGTCCGATACGGACACGAAACCAATGTAAAACTTCACCAAACAAACACCACAGCTAGGGGACTCCTAGATCTTGGCAACCATGCAAAGAAATCAAGATTTAATGATAGTTTGAGATTTTTACCTATTGAGTATCAAACTCAAGAAAAAAGTCCCAAATAGGAAGATTCCTCTTGCAAGTAAAAGCTCCAAATTGTACAGAACCTGAGATTTCTCTCCATGAACAGTAAATAGAGTATGATTAGGTTCTATTGCAAGAGACTGGAGTCAAAAATGAATTAAAATGAAGAAGTTATGGATTGATGAAGAAAAGCCAATACCACTTTCTTGCTAAAAGTTGATGTGATGTAAAAAGAGGCAAGAACTAGAAAAAGACATTAAATAGGAGGGAATCCCTAGGGACCGACCATGTATGGAAAGAATTAGGGTTAGGATTGATGACTAATAGGCTTGGGCCAAGTTTCAATGCTAAATGAATCAATCTATAAGTCAAAAATTCATGCACCCAAATCACTTAATCTCTCTATGAAACTTGATTCAAAATAACTCAACTTGGGTTGACTTAAGTTAGACTAGGGTCCCACCATGCTAATCAAGTCACCATACCTAAAGTCAAAATCTAGGTTAGTCTCCATATTCTCAACTAGCAAAGGTCCAAAATAACAACCATCACTCCAATAATTCAAAATAAATCCAAAATGTTCAAAATGACCAAAATACCCTCAAGCTAAAAATATGGTAGTGACACAACAACTTGATATCCTAAATACTCAACAACTTGATAAAAATTTGTTCATATGCATGCACCTAACTACATGGTAGTCTATGGGTCCATTCCCATGATTAGCCGTTGAGACTCATGGTTCAGCTAGTCATTAATAGACACAACACTCATTTTTTGCGAGGTCTAGCATTTACCTCAGGGTGCTATTACAATCTCGCCTAGGACGATCGATTTTGGGTGCCCTCAGTACCGTCGAGAGACTATTACCTTGAGCACAAGTTGTCCGAGACCAATGCATGATTTGTTCTTTCTATTAGATAAAACTTAGCAGTGCAACAGGTAGCGACATGTTCATTTTGGGTCTTACTTATTCGGTCATTCATTAGCAATCAATTATCTTTCAGTCATTCGTTAGCATTCATTTATCTTGTAGTCATTCGTTAGCATTCATTTGAAATAGATAAAGTAGCAGATATAAGAGTGAGCATGTTGTTTATTTCTTATTCTCATCTTTTGTTGTTTCAGTATCATTTGATCATAGGGACACAACAAAAAGAGTAGATTAGATATTATTTTATTAGGGCGTGGAGATAAATGTTAGCCCGGTCAAAGCAACTCAGCAAAAAGAATCTTATTCGAGAGAATGAGGGACTTCACGCGTCGTTCACACTCCTCCTAAGTATCCTACATTGGCACCAACATTTGATTTGCATACTTCGGTCTCTTTCTCTCAAGATTCGGAATGAATGCAAAATGCGATGAAAGCGATTAATGAAAACCAATACGAAAACTAATCATCAAAACCAAATAGCGAAAGAAAACATCCAACGAAAATACTTGGATTCATTTCAATAGAAGTCGATCCATTAGTTGGAAAGGTTTATTGTATTTCATCCATGATCAATCGATACCGGCAAAGGTTTCTCCAAATACTCAGTTCAAGACTGAGCTAGCAAGCCGTGGGTATTACATAGTGGACCGCGAGGGACGAGGCACTACATAATAATCCACTAAGAAAAGTTTTATCCATAAAACTTAAGAAATAAGCTCACCTCCATTACGGTCCTGACCCTGATCAAGAAAGGTCGTCAGGTTGAAGACACGAGGCCTCCGCAGCTGTTCATTGTGCGGATTGTCTCGTATCAACGATCGGTCCCGCATCGACCTACGCTTCTTTGTATCGTTCCTTTATTTCGGACAGTTCTTGACAATATGGTCTTGACTACCACATCCAAAACATGTTTTGTTGGCAAAATGATAGACTTCCTTGGTGTGCTTGCGACGACCGCAGAGGGTACACTCTACTCCTCGGTGATGTTTATTGTTTGCAGAGGGTACATTTTCGTTTTCTGCTATACGTATTTTCAGTATTCGTGTACAGATTCTCGATCCGTATCTTGACTTGTCTAGTATGGCTTGGCTTGGTTTGGTCTTGGTTTAGCTTGGCTTGGTTGATTTTGGTTTGGTTTAGATTTTGGTTGGAGATGGAAAGGGTTGATATAAATATCAACTTTCCTCTCTCTCTCTCTCTCTCTCTCTCTCTCTCTCTCTCTCTCTCTCCTCATTACTTCTTCATTTACTCCTCTTACTCTCCACCTTAGGCAAGTGCAACTTGCGTCATAGAGGAACCCCATTTTTATTGTTCTATTGTCTTCCCTATAAGTTTCTAAGACTCTTTAGTACTTAGCATTTTTGATTTTGGTAGATAATTTCTTGTAGATCTAAGTTTACTCAAAGCTTGGTTTTCTTGGGTTTTGATCTATCAAACTTCTTTATTTTCAAGTTTTGATTGTTCCATGTTGTAGAGAATTTGATTTTACTCAAAATGGACCTTTGAAATCCAGATTTCGATTTGTTTTGAGTGATTTATGAACTTAGAAAGTTCATGGGTTCCATGAACTCATGTTCTCGGATTGGAGAAGATGAACAGTGTTGGGCGCATAGCCATCAATATGCGTCTAAGCTATACTTTTTCCTGCTTAGGGCGCATAGCTCTTATTATGCGCCCAAGGCCTTCCTTGCTTAGGCACATAGCCTCTGGCATGAGTCTAAGGCCCAAAGCTCCCATGCTTGGGCGCATAGTCTATTTTATGCGCCCACTGAGTCTTGGAAGATAGTCTTCGGGCTTCTTTCCAAGTGTACCCTGTCTTCCTGCTTTGGGCGCATGTATGTGGGCGCATAGTCTTGGGTGCATGCCTACCCTAGTACATGCTCTCCATGATACGCCTAGCCGTAGGCGCATAGCCCTAGGCACATAGTTTTGGACGCATGCTTCCTGCTTGGGCGTATGCCATTCCCTGTTTATGTCACCTTAGGTGCATGCTCTCCTTGGACCATGTTGACCTTAGGCGCATGCTATCCATGACACCCCATTGACCCTTTGGCGCCATTTCTGGCCTGGGAAATTCTTGTTGCATTTATCCGTGCTTGTCCCCATGGTCCATAGCGTAAGTTATGACCCTTGAGCATGATGGGCATACTCCCATGATAGCCAGGTATAATGTTATTATCTGTGCACGTACGTGCTTTGAGTTTAAGCACGATCTCAGCATGGCATGTACACTCTCTGATAACTCTTTCAGTGGCCCACCGTGGCGCACTCTTGACCAAGTGAATTTTTGGTATACAAGTACCCTTAACATGAACACGACATAACAACATGGCTTTATATGATAACTATTGATAGTGACCCATCGTGGTGCACTCTTGACAAGTAACTTGACATGATAATTCTTAATGGTGGTCCGTCGTGACGCACCCTTGACATGATAAGTAGTAACTTGACATGAATGATCTTGATAGTGGCCCGCCGAGGCGCACTCTTGACAAGTAATCTTCATAAGTAACCTAACATGATAATCTTGATATGCTGTTGCGACGACTATCTTGACTTGCTAAGTAACTCTTGTCTTGACACTGTGGGTGATTGTGCTTGTATAAGCTACATGTCTCATCTTGTATCATGTCTAGGATATGGATTCCTGGTTACCACGGTCAGGGATTCATACTGAATTTGACTAGGTTAACAACTAGATTGATCAAGTAGTTTATAGTGAGATTTCCCAGTCACAGGCAATCCCGTTATCTGGGCGCCTCAAGTGGACTTGTAGCCTGCCGATGAGTAGGGAACATTTCTAGCTGGATAGTCTATAGGATTTGTGACTGCTGGAACATCTCATTGTGTCTCATAGTAACTAGGCTTGTGATAACCCTAGTTAGTTAAAGTATCAAGCCGTACTCATTGCTTGGCCGTAATTGATGGATGGAGTCCAGTCTAGTCTTGTTTAGACAGTGCCAGTCTACGATTACTTTAGTACATTACTGTTATGCTTTACTCTTGTCGATAAATGATTAGAGACTAAGCTTTGTTCAGGTGAACGGTTACAACCCCGGTCCTTGTTTGGTTTACGGGTTGTAACTTGGTTACCGAAATAGTCCTTTAGTTATCTTATCGTTTATCACTCTATTTTCTCTAACTCATGTCTTTCGTTATCATTTTTGTCTCATGTGCTAATATGCTGGTTTTAGTTCTTAAGTGAAGCCTCCCTTGTAGCACTTGCTCTTTCTGGGGTCTGACCCAGCTGGTTTTGTATGGCCAAATTTTGGAGTAGCTCCCGAGGATCTTCCAGCCTTCCAGCCAGATGGTGAACACTAGATGCAACCCTGACAACGAGTGGATTTTATTTTGCTCTCCCACTCCATTGTAAATTATTCTTTTGAGGCGTCTGTGTAGGAGCGTAAAAAGTGCTTCAAAGAAAGAGTCATCTCAATCATAAGTGATCTGCTTTACGCCTAGCAGAGCGGGTAATCTCTTTACGCCCAAGACTAGGCTAATCGCTTTACGCCTAAGCAGGCTGATCATTTTACGCTCGGGTCTACACCCATGGTTTTACGCCAAGGACAGAGCAGCCACTTTTACGCTGGACAAAGCTGTCAAATCTCGTATTTAATGCAAACTCTGACATGGAGATATTAATGATGGCATATATCACAAAGGGATTTGTTTTTACACAGAGACTAATGTTGTCGTTTAGTGTGTGGATTGAGCTACTTTACGCTCACACTACGGCTTCTTTTACGCACGAAGATTATACGAGCCTTTACGCTCAACAGTTGACGTGTGCGTAAAGTCTATTTGAGCTGCTTTTACGCTCAAGGTTATTTAATAACCACTTTATACGGGAAGTCTATGTCAAGGCTATTTTACGCCAAATCTACTGCTTTACGCTCAAAGTACATTGGGGCTATTTTTACGCCCTATTCTCCTCCACCAGTTTAGAACGTGGTTTGCTTACGTGGCTTTCATGCCATTTTTCTCGAAGAACATGTGTACATACATCCTATTCTTACTGAAATGATGGGACACACGTCAACATATGCAGAGGATGGCTTCGATCATGGGTGGCAGTTGTTAGCGTAAAGATGGAACTTTTGCTGAGTTTTTACGCACAAGAGCCCAAGTCTATAAATAGACTTATTTTTCTCATAACGAAGAGGAGAGACACAGAAAGAGGGGAGACACAGAGAGATGAGAGAATACAGAGATCAGAACTTAGAGATTTTGATTCTCCAGAGCATTCTTCTTCAACCTTTCTTTCAGAACAGAGTGAAGCAAAGCAGAAAAGCATTCGGCCTCGCCATCAGTGCCCAAGTGCGTCGATACCTTTCTGGTGACTTAGTTCTTCCAGTTGTTCTACTTCAAGCAGTGATCTTCATCATCATCATATGGTCCAAGGAACAAAGTGATCATTTACGAATCAGACTTCCATAGCAATACTTTCCCAGAATCAAATTTGTACTTCTTGTACTTTTTTCTCGTTTTATTTTCAAAAGCCAATTTCTCCAAGGTATTTTGTTAAGTAAAACAAAAATGGCGACTCTGCTGGGGAAGACCTTCTCCTCTGACGAGGAGGCAATTGCTCAATATGATGATGTTTCGGTCGGTTCGACCAAGAAGACCCTGGTTGTGCACTTCGACCAGACTGCCTATAAAGAAATGCTCCGAACTGGGGGTGGTTCTCGCTGCTCCAATGTTCAAAAGTCTCGCAAAGCACGAAAAGTTTGGATCCCTAAGTCCAAAGTAGCTGCTGATCTCTCTGTTGCTTCTGATAACAAGGGAATTCTTTCCTCTCCTGTCGTAGGGGCTCCCGTTCATAACGAGGCAGTCCTTACTTCGGCGTCGCTCTCTAAGTGTGACAATTTGTCTTCCGTCTGTGACGGTGTAGATGATCAGGTTCCACGCCCACTGCGTAAGAACCAGGTTTTACGCCCACTGGGTAAAAACCAAGTTTTACGCTCAAGGCATAAGAATGAGTCTCCCATTTGTAATGTGGCAGATTCTAATGCTTCTGAGTGTAAAAATAAGTCTCCCGTCTGTGACGTGGTAGACATACACAAATTAAGCTCCTCGCGTAAAACAAAATCTCCCGTCTGTGACGTGGTAGATAATCAATTTTTACGTTTTACGCGTAAAGGTAAGTCTCCTGTCTGTGACAGTGTAGATAAAATTCATAACGATGTTTGCACATCTAATGTGAATGTACCTAAACGCATACAGCGTAAAAATATTGTTGGTAAAACTTCTGTCCTACACCAACAACCTTCTTATACTGCTTTACGCAAAGTACCAAACTTGCAAATCACGCGCCATGAAGATGGAGTCCTTTGTGCTCAAAAATCTCAAGATTTACGCACACAACTCCAAACGCGTAGAAATGTACAATTTGGTTCTGCGAATGCTGCTAGTAATCTTCTTTACACACAAGGTACTAAACGTTTTTCTATCCCTAATGTGATAAAGAAGAATACTCCCTCCACTCCTTCTGACTTACGTGAATTGCTAATACAAAAGCGTAAGAATTCACAATCTCCGGTGACGCTCCCCTAAGAAAAACATCATTGTGAATATCACCAGGTTGTGATCAATTGTTGTTGTTCAGCTTCAAAATGGTCAGTTTTTTATCGATTGAGTTTTAATTCGCTTTAACATCAAGCTGAAGACCAAGAAGATGAGTTGTCATATGCATCAGTCAACATGGCATCTCATACTAACAGAGGACGACGTCCGAGACGAAACATGTCCCAAACTCCAGGTCAACAACAGTTCAACAGACTTCTTGATTCTTTTGAAGGAGTATATCAGAATACTCGATCAAAAAGACAAAGGCAATTGCAGACTTCTGATTCAGAAGCTGGAGGTACTCAATCTTTTGAGTCTGATACCGATAGTGTGGATTCGTACTTCTATACAAATCCTTCCGTATCTTCACGAGAGGTTGAATCCTACGCTGTTGGAGATGAACCAGAGACGTCATTTGCTAATACAGAACAACGTCTCACTGCCGTTGAGCAATCATTGAAAGATATGCTTAACATGGTGCAAAGTATACATCAGATAATTTTGAATCAGCAAACTGCTCAACCGACGGTAATAATACCAGTACCGGTAGCAGCACAAACTCAAGATAGTCAAGGGGCTGAAATACCTTTGAATACTCAAGAGTCGGCTGTTAATCAGAATTCTGCATCTCCAGATCCCATCATCCCTGAAGATGTACCGCCTTCAGTGGGGGTTACGGTACATCCAACAACCATTCAATCAAATGTGCTTCCCCAAACCAGTGAAGCCATTCAAGCAGTACGTGAGCTCAAAGCACAGTTTAAAGTTTTGAGGCACAAAGATCAACTCCAGAGGTTAGGGATCAAGCAACCTTATCCTCCTCATTGGAATGATGTACCCTTTCTACCGAAATTCAAGCCACAATCTATGGTTTTGTTCGATGGAAAAGCATCTCCCAGTCAATATATCAATTATTTTGATATTATGACTGTACACTTGCAGAAAAATGATGCTCTTCTCACTCGAGTGTTCATCGGGTGTCTGACAGGTTCAGCTTACGACTGGTATCGTAGTTTACTCGATAATTCTATTTCGTCTTTTGACGAATTCAAGGCAATGTTTCTCTCCCGTTTCTATGAAGGAGGTATGGACATGAACATGTCTTCCTTGATAGAAATCAAACAAAAGGAGAAAGAAGATACTCGGACGTTCATCGAACGTTTTCGACAGGCTACTTTAAAGATGCCTCCTGGTATGCCAGATTCAGCATTTATTGATACATACAAGATGAATCTGCGACCATCCATCGCTGTTTTCACGGGTTCCCAATTCTCATATTGGGCTTCGTTTATCATAGCAGCAGTTTCTGCCGAGACCAATGGTAGGTTGGCTCGAGAGCATGGGATGATTTTCACTTCAGAAGATAAAGGGAAGAAAAGTAATCCAAGTAATAATCCTGGCAATCGTAATGTGAGAGGAAAAGATACTCTTATGGTCAATCTTTCCAAGAACAAAATGATGCCGAACAATCAAGAATCTTCCAGGCCAAAGGAAGAATATTCTTTTGATGAAAGTGATATCCTAGGGATATTTCAATGTCTGGTGAAGAGTGGAAAACTTCAGATTCCGGAACCAAAGAGGCCTAATGAGGTGAATCTGACTGATAATCCCAAATATTGTATCTATCATAGATACATTAATCATCCTACCAGTGCTTGCTATGTCTTGAAAAAGAAAATCCAAGAGCTGATAAATGGTGGTGCTATTGCTTTAACCAATGATGACCATACGGTTACGACCAATATGGTTTCTCTTCAGTTCGGAGATTTTCCTCCACAGCAAGTCCCAGATGGAATTATCTCAATTCCAAAGGCGACGATGAAGATCGTGAATATCCCGCCTGCCAAAGAAGAAAATGCAGGATTGCTGCCGCTCACACTAAAGAATGGTGAAATCATGTGGGTACATCCTGACTTAGTGCCTGAGTTGGAAAGTGAAGATAAAACTTTAAAATCCAAGAAGGGTAAGAAAGTCAAAACCTGCAACATGATTTCTCATGTTATTCCAGATCCTGATGACTTGGATCATCTATGGAATGGCCTTCCTTTAGAAGATAGACTGAAAGGACTGAACATCTGTCCTCCAAGTCTAGCTCCTCCTACCAAGCTCAAGCTTACTCATCAACAGTGGCTAGCCATAAATAGTATTCCTTTATATCGGGCACAACAAGTCTTTGCTGCTTATAAAAAAGCTCCGACAGGGATTTCTCCTCGTATCCCGAATCCTTCTCCTCCTGTAGTTACAGAGACATCTATTTCTCATTCTCCTGTGGATACAGAGATCCCTTCTTCTTCCTCTGAGGAACCATTTGCTAAAAGTCTACTGCCCACTCACTTGTATAGTCAGCAATCTGTTTATCTCATGAAGAAGATGGGTTATGACTTTCAAAAGGCAGAAGGTTTGAATTATAATAAAGGAATACGACTTCCTTTACAGATTCAAAGTCAAAATTCCACTGTTGGATTGGGTTCTGAAGCTCCTCATAACAATCTACACAAGAAGAAGGCTAAGAAAGGGAAGACAAAATCCTGTAATATGGTACTTCCTTCCCCTGAGTCTGAAGAAGAATCTTTTGCTCGTACAAGATCTGGAAAAGAGTACCATAAAGACCATGAGGGATCCTCCAAAGAAGCTGAAGACGTAGTGGAGACACTACCAACTCAATCCTCTTCTGTTCCTGCTAAACCTTCTGTGGTTGAAAAGGAGTACGCTTCGACGTCCCATTGAAGGCTGCTTCCAGTCAGGGGGTAGTGATGAAGCCTTACAAATTTGATATTCTAGCTCAGTTAGCCAATACTCCGGCTAGACTATCTATATTTGAGTTGCTTCGCCTTTCCAGAGAAAGCAGAGAGACTTTGAGTGAAGCTTTACTTCAAGCAGATTCATGCTTGGCTCAACTCAAGACTCCTGATAATATACCAGTGTCATGTCCACAATGTCATAGTGTGATGGAAGCAATTCCCAACATCACCTTTACACAAGAAGATATGTTGTTGAAGTATAACAAGCATGACAGGCCTTTGTGCTACACTGGGTATATTGGATCTACTGAAATTGACAGGATTTACATTGACCCCGGGTCCTCAATTAGCATAATTCTTCAGAGTATGCTAAGACCCCTGAGGATTCCTACTAGTGATTTGACTTACACTAGTACTACGATAGTCGGTTTCAACTCTGGCAAGAGCAAACCATTGGGGAAGATTCGTCTGCAGATTCAGATCGGTGATCTTCGAACCATGGCAACTTTTTATGTTATCAACTCAGACGTCTCCTATAATATCCTTTTAGGAAGACCGTGGATTCATGAGCACAATATTGTACCCTCAACTCTCTACCAATGCTTCAAGTATGTGGATTCCCAAGGAGTCATGGAGACTGAGTTCGCTGATATCAATCCCTTCAAGGGTGTCGAAGCCTATTTTTTTGATTCAAAGATTTATAAACAAGAGCATATAAAAGAGATATCAGACATAGCTGAAGATCAATCACCTACTGAGGATCAGTCTCTTAATGAAGATCCGCCAGAAGAGCAACCTTTGAAGATCATAGTCAAGGACGAATCCAATCCCAATCTGTCAATGATCAACCTTTGGTAATCAAGGTTAAAGAAAGAACTTAAGCTTCATCTGAGGAATCAGTAAATGTTCCTACTAAGAGCCAAGTTCAACCCTTTTTGATTAAGGTCAAAGGGCGTACTTCTTGTACGAATGATCTAGAACCACCATTGATTGTCAATCTTGGCAAAACTACGCAGAAGACAGATAATGGTCCACTGATGATTAATTCGAAGCGTAGCAGTCAAATTGTAAATGATGTAAATATTGATCATTCTATACTTTTTGATATCAATGAAGATTTCCTTTTCGAGTATATGGCTGTCAAGTTTATCGAAAGAATGACTTTATCTTCTGATAATCAAAGTCATCGATATAAAGACAATTCCCTCCTCATATAGATATTGGACCTTATGCTCAAAGGTTCCTAACATCTTCTCCTTATCTTCTACATGTGGCCGCTTCATCACAAGCTTACGTAAACTTTAGACGTCACGAAGAATCTTATTTCGTGGTTCCGTCTGATAAGAAAAATAAGCGCCAAATTGTGTTTGACCTGGCTAGAAATATCCCTGTTTCTCAGGCAGATGAGCTAAAGGATAAAGACAAGGGAAGAATCCGAATTGACAAGTATAGTCAACAATCTATCAAGATTATCCAGAACATGGGATATGATTTGAAGACTATGCAAGGTCTCAATCAAGGCAAGGGTCGACGACTACCATTATGTGGTGATCCGTTTTACCAAAAGACTCGTCATGGGTTGGGATATGATCTGTCCCACACGTTTTATGACGATATACAAGAAGAATTCTCTTCTAGGTCTTTGCAATCATCGGATTCAGAAGAAGTCCAATTCATTGAAACTGATATGTCTCGTTCCTCATATAATGAATTTGGATAAGTATTTTCAGTCAATATGGTTGAAACTGATGGTGAACCGAGCCATTTGAAAATATCCCTTGAGCCACCATCGGTTCATTTATTTCTCTCATATATATCTTCAACGACATCTGTCTTCTTAATCCCCAGCTACCAAAGTTTGGTTAAGCTGATTACTTGCCTTTTTAGAGAGAGATTTTGATCTCCTATCTTACCAATTGGTATATAAAGTTGGATTTATTATTTATCATGTTTTCATAACCTCTGGATGAATACTAAATCCACCTTCTTTTTCCTATCTATCATGTCCATTTGACCTCTGCATAGATATCTACTTTTCTTTGAGTTCTTACGTACTGTCATGATTATATTACTTCTGATAATATTGTATACTCTAAATAGAAAACAAGATTACATTATCTATCATGTTTATATTACCTCTGGATAGATATGATGTTTTGAGTTCAGAAAACTTGTCATATAATCTCTGATAAGTATTTTCTATCTCATACAAAACAAGATTTCATTATCTATCATGTTCATATTACCTCTGGATAGATATAATACGTTGAATTTAAAAGGCTTGTCACGTCCATATTACCTCTGATAAGTGCTTTCTATCTCTTACCTATTGTTTAAATTCCAAATAAATGATAGGATCACAAAACAAATCTTTCATTCATTTCTGGTGGAAATACTACAAAATGAATTAGACAAAAGATGACAAAATACTCTCTTAAAGGTGGAGTGGAAATATCTTGAAGCAATTTTTTTAATTCTTCTAGCCGCTTGCCACGAGAACTCATAACCTTCTTGGTAGCCTCAGCACGTCGAGCTTCGGGGGTGCAAATACAGGAAAGCTCACCGAAAGTGATTATCAAATTGTCCTTGGCTTCATCAAGGGTTCTGATAGTCGATTCAGCCCCAAAAGCTTGTTCTTCTAAAATTGAGCTTTGGGTGAGGTATAGATTTCGAGCATCGATCATCTTCTCCCTTTCAGCCTTCAAACGAGCTAACTCTGCCTCGACCTCTCGGATCCTGTCATTCTGGCTCTGAATATCTATGTTTAAAGCATCATATGCCACTCTGTGACCATGCAGGGCAGGTTTTATGCCAGCCAAAAAGGCTTTCTCTTTGGCAACCTTTAGATTGTGTTCATGGAGAGCTGCATTATATGTAGTCTCTCGAGCATGATAATCAGCCGTTAAGGCATCATACTCCTCCTGAATGAGGCCTTCAACTGTCTCATTTGATAGCCTGAGATATTCTCCAATCGGCTGCTCAAGGTCCTCCACAATTTTCTCTAATGTGGAAGCTCTCTCAACATCATTGAACATGGCAACATTCTTGATAGTCAGAGCCATTGCCGTCTTCAAAATCTCATAGCTGAGACCTTTATTCAGGACCATCTTTATCAAAGTTGCCAGAGTTTTATAAAACGTTTCAATATGAATCTCAACCAGGAGATTTATTTCTACGCTGGAGCTTGGTATGGCGGCAATATCTAATAAATCCCTTCTTTGGAGATCGGAAGAGATGTGGTTGGCATGACAGCAGGATGAGATGAAGTCGTTGCTGTTACTACCGTCATAGCCAATTTATTCTCAGAAGTTTTGAGGATTGTATCTCCAATATCTGCAGATATTGTTGGTGTAACAACAAGCTGAGATGGAGCTATTGTTGTTGATGCTGCTTGGTTTCCAGGATTTTCAGAAGCAATGTCTTCATTTGTTACTCCAGCCGTTTCTGGAGTTCTGGCGGCGGTAGTATTGATGGATGGGGTAACAGTTGCAGGAGCTGATTCAGGTTTCGACATTGGCTTGTCAGAAACTGGTACTGGATCAGTAACAATAGTAGAGGATGTTATTATAACTTCCCCACTTTCTGTTGGTGGCTCAAGCATGCCTTCAGTATCTTCTTCAATCATTTGCTCCACAGGATTTTCCACTGCTTCAGTTGTGGTAAAACTTTCTGTAGTTGATTCTTTGTTCAAGTCTGGTTCTCCTCCAGCAGCTCCATCATCACCTACAGTGGGGTCGACTGTAGTCTTCTCTTTGTGTTGGTCCTCAGCAGGAGAGGACACTTCAGATTGTGTTTGTTGTGCCACAAATGATGGAGGATGTTCTTCTTGAGGCTCCATCTCATGCTTTTGCACTTCTTCCTCTTCGACGTCTGCGTCTTCTGAAGAAGAAGCTCCCTCTTTAGATTCCTCATTTTTCTCATAAATGTCTTCTTCTTGAGGAGGAGGAGCTACAGGCTTTGGTGCGATTATGACATCTGCAAAACGAACAGAATAAGTTAGTATACAAAATCATGATATATAATTCCGTATAAGTTTTGTATAATACTTGGAATATGTGCATTTTTTTCAAGATATGTATCATAATCACCATCCCAGTCATCATCCTCAAAGTCAAGAGCCAGTTCGTCTGATGGAATACGATCTTGATCAGTAGTGGATGCAGTAGTAGTACCCTCCGTAACTTGTGCCTTGGACGGCAAAGATAAATGGAGTAAGGTGCTAAGACATCCAGGAGACAAAAGTGTTACAGTTCCTGATCCAACTATCGGTGGAGGGGCTGAAGATCCTTCTCCAGGATGGATTGAGGAAGAACCGACAAGAGGATCTTCTTCAATCAAAATGTCCTCTTCTGGAGTGTGGGCTCTTGGTTTGGAAGGCCCTTTTGTGGTAGACCTCTTCTTATTTTCTGGAGTTTTCGTTGGAGATGTGACGGCTGCACTTTATTTTCTTTTTCGGCCTTTGCCAATGATGATAGGTTCTGCAGCTGGTTCTCCAACTCCTGTTGGGATAACTTCTAAAAATGGATCTGGAATGCCAGTATCGTCAGGGATGTCTGCTGGTACCCTGACCTGCTCCTCAATATCTCCTTCTTTAGGACACCTCAGACTACTCCTCATATTGTAACCGTGGGCAAAAGAACGAATTGAAGCGTAAAAATGGGCATACGTATGGAGTATACGTAGTTCTGTAGTGCTGGTGGCAGTCGAAATTCTAAATTTAGCACCAGTCCGAGCAGCACCGAAATACCTCCAACCCCTAGCTCCGTCAAGTAATTTCCCATAGTGATGGAAACTAGTCGAAGGATTACCAACATGAAGTTGGTCGTACCCAAATTGGCGAGCAAACCTACTGGGTAAGTATGGTTCAAACGCACAATTATCTTCATTTCTGTACATTAAATGAGAAGGTCTGATGCACTAAAGCCATCTAAAGACTGATTGTGGCAATACAACTCTTCCTTCAACTTCATCTTCAAACTGAACACCGAAGCAATCTGCTGGAACTTGCGGCCGGGTACAGAAGAAGTTCCAACCATAAGAATAGTTCAGAACTGCTCGGGTATCCGCCACAGTCATAGCGATCCATGTAGCTTTGCTGAATTTTTGGAGGAAGACCTCTGCATCATCACCTGGGCCTGGTGGTAACAATCTGCAGTTGTGATGCAACAGCCAGCCCATCAGATAAGTGTAGGGCATTTCTACTCTAGGGAAAACATTCCGATGAGGAGCTTTGTTGATTAACTCCTCACCGAAGGTCCTTAAACCTGTATTTATTCGACACACCATGGCTGACAGCAGGTTAATCCTGACTTTAAAAACCAGACGTACTGCCGGCCATAGCACACTACGGTAGATTCTGTCAATAGTACCAATACACGGTACAACCCATCTTCTTAACCATAAAGAAAGAAAGCCTGCCAGCAAAGCTCTCCGAGAGATTTTCTGACTACCATATCTAAGGAAACTCAAGGCTTCAGTTCCGGCAGGAAATTCTCCAGTCTTCGTAGACAGATATTTATTCGGGAATTTGTAAGTAATCATCATATCCTGAACTTTGTTAGAGGGGATTGTCGAATCTATGTTGATTACTGGAGCTTTGTTTTTCTGAAACCTTTCTTTGTCTTCCTTGGATATCTTATCTTTATGGAAGAAGAGATAAGTCGTCCACTTGTTGATATATGCCAAATGGGATGTACTTTCATGCATTGTAGTACAAATCAGGTAGTGACACATCAGTTCTTCGTATACCTCGATTAACTGAGGGTTAACTCCTCTGATTTCAGCAAGCTCCCTGTTGGAGGGAACATATTCTTCATATGGGGCTTCCCCCATTGGCAGCTTCGAGATAAACTGCATCTCATGAAGGGCAAGACCTATTTCACCTTTCGGGGTGGCAAAAGTTCCAGTTGAACTTATATATATCTCCATCAAGGCCAGAAATAAGTTTCCATTCGGAGGAATACCCTGACTGGTGGAAGCTACCGCTTCATACAAGCCAATATCTTTCAACTCTGCCTCAAAGTTCTTCATCATCCAAAGACTTATCTGGATCCAATTCTGGTTAAATGGAGTCAACCATCCTGGCAGTCTGGGGTTTGTTTGGGGATATAATACAGCAGCCCTCATAAATTTGTTGACAAACATCTGGGTTTGTACTGGCTGTATTAAACCCGAATCTTCGCTAGGATTAGAGCCTGGCATAAGGCCAAAGATAAAAGTAACACCTCCATTGGGAACACTAGCAAAGTATCCCATATCATTGGCACGCTCTCTCTTGAAAACAATTCTACCCGGTAGTCCATGATTACTGGGAGTCAAATTCCACAACATTTGTCGAGGATGAGTAGCATGGACGAATGCTGACAAATGATAATCTCTGTCCATATCCGGAAGATACATGGCTCTATCTCCAAATTTGAATACCCAAGACTCCTTCTTGGGGTGTGTCTGGGATTTACAATCAATGGCATCTCCAAACAGAAAGGCTGGTTTTGCAAAGTGTTGTTCATCTAGTGAACTCAACAATTCCCCATTTATCATGGATAGCAACATCCTATCCCCTTGAGCTGCTGTCAACTGTGCCCTTTCTTTAGGGTAATCTGGGTTGGATTGGGGAAATCGGACATGAGACAGATCCTCCAGATAATTTGAACCCAATATGCCGACCGAGGAGCCAAAAACTTCTGCGAGAGGGTGAACTTACAAATCCACTGACAGAAGGACAAAAGAGATCAAATTAGTTCGAAGTTTTTTATGATTGAAGATATTGAATTTTACGCTTACTAAAAGTTGATAAAAGCTTATGAAGTCTGTGTTCTACAAAGTCTCTCAGTGGTTGATGAGTTTTACGCTACCACATAGTAATATGAGCGTAATATAACTTTTTACGCTGGCATGTATGAACATGAGCGTAGTTAAGTTTTACGCTAGCACATTAATTATGGGCGTAAATCCAAATTTTACGCTGACACGTGTAACGTGGGTGTATTATTTTTATCTTTTACGCTAACAAGAACAACGTGGGCGTATGTTGTTGTTTCAGCTTTACGCTAACACGTACAACGTGGGCGTAAGAAAGCTGAAAGTTTGGCTTATCTTCTTCTTTCTCGACGAATTTTTCCAGCCAAAGAATAGGGTTTTACCCGTCATAGGCGGAGCTACGGCCGGGTTGGGTTGTCGGTGTGGTGTTGATGATCGAACAGGGGTTTTCACATGATCAGCCGATGACGAATCAATGGCAGGTTTCTTCCCCTTGCTACCGACGGCGGATGATTTCTTAGGAGCCATCATATCAGAGTTTCGAAGAAAGAATGGGCAAAGGAATTTAAGAAGATGAGTAAAAGTGTTTTCTCTCTCTGAAAAGACCTATTTATAGAGAGATTCAAAATCGACTGTTGGATATCCCTATAATTACGCCGACAGTTGGATATCCCCGCTTTTACGCTGATGACGGTTGCGTATCCCGAATTTTACGCTGACTGATCAAATCTCAACTTTTACGCTTCTGTTCAAAGTGTTTCAAATTTTGGAGATATTTGAAAACTTTGAAGGGGGTCTTGTAGGAGCGTAAAAAATGCTTCAAAGAAAGAGTCATCTCATTCATAAGTGATCTGCTTTACGCCTAGCAGAGCGGGTAATCTCTTTACGCCCAAGACTAGGCTAATCGCTTTACGCCTAAGCAGGCTGATCATTTTACGCTCGGGTCTACACCCATGGTTTTATGCCAAGGAAAGAGCAGCCACTTTTACGCTGGACGAAGCTATCAAATCTCGCATTTAATGCAAACTCTGATATGGAGATATTAATGATAGCATATATCACAAAAAGATTTGTTTTTACACAGAGACCAATGTTGTCGTTTAGTGTGTGGATTGAGCTACTTTACGCTCACACTACGGCTTCTTTTACGCACGAAGATTATACGAGCCTTTACGCTCAACAGTCGACGTGTGCATAAAGTCTATTTGAGCTGCTTTTACGCTCAAGGTTATTTAATAACCACTTTACGCGAGAAGTCTATGTCAAGGCTATTTTACGCCAAATCTACTACTTTACGCTCAGAGTACATTGGGGCTATTTTTACGCCCTATTCTCCTCCACCAGTTTGGAACGTGGTTTGCTTACGTGGCTTTCATGCCATTCTTCTCGAAGAACGAGTGTACATGTATCCTATTCTTACTGAAGTGATGGGACACACGTCAACATATACAGAGGATGGCTTCGATTATGGGTGGCAGTTGTTAGTGTAAAGATGGAACTTTTGCTGAGTTTTTACGCACAAGAGCCCAAGTCTATAAATAGACTTATTTTTCTCATAACGAAGAGGAGAGACACAGAAAGAGGGAAGACACAGAGAGAGGAGAGAATACAGAGATCAGAACTTAGAGATTTTGATTCTCCAGAGCATTCTTCTTCAACCTTTCTTTCAGAACAGAGTGAAGCAAAGCAGGAAAGCATTCGGCCTCGCCATCAGTGCCCAAGTGCGTCGATACCTTTCTGGTGACTTAGTTCTTCCAGTTGTTCTACTTCAAGCAGTGATCTTCATCATCATCATATGGTTCAAGGAACAAAGTGATCATTTATGAATCAGACTTCCATAGCAATACTTTTCCAAAATCAAATTTGTACTTCTTGTACTTTTTCTCATTTTATTTTTAAAAGCCAATTTCTCCAAGGCATTTTGTTAAGTGAAACAGTCCGCCTAGCAAGTGTTAGCTCATGTTGAAAGCTTACATTCCTGTCTGCCTAAGGGCTGTAACATAATTGACAAATCCTAGGGTTGATCATGTATGACTTTAACTCTTGCTAGTCTTCATATTTTATATGACTAGCTTTATGATCATCTGAATATGTAATGTATTGGACGCCTTAACTTGTATGTCTGATGATCTACCATCTTGTTACATTTACTTGTTTGTTTGAGATTGAGATACTAGGCCTGTTCTTGACTATAGGAGACTGTTGGCTTGTAGATAAACCCTCATGCATCTAGACAGCCGTGACCGTATTGCGAGGTGGGATCCACTTCAACGTACGTAGCTGGCTGCGTCCGTCCCCTTCTCTCTAGTATTTTGGTTCTGAGGTTTGACACAGTTTAAGGGGTGGCCCATGCAAGTCTTGTAAATCAAGATGTGTGATGGTTTCACCATATAGATGCCTCAATCATCACTCGTCCTTGATCTCTACTCGTGTCTTCTAATCTTCCAGAAATCTTGACATGATCACATGCTTATATCCTCGATCTATCTTGGTCCTTCCTTATTGTTCTCCATGTCATTTCATCAGTGGTATTGCTCCTGGTCCTACCGATCAGCAAGGTGGAGCACCTCCAGTGAACCTGCAGCAACCTGAGGACCAAGTCCAGCACTCTGGAGCAGCTTTCTGGGTTATGCATTCTGGGAACCCAGAGCCCTCGGTTCAGCTAGTCCAGCCTACAGAGCCTGACAATAGGACCCTGGTGGGACTCATTAGGGAATTGCTTACATCACAAGATCGTCGGGGCGATGCCCTGCACCAAACAGTGCACGATGTCATGGGCAGAGTTGGTTACCAAGGGAATAATGCAGCCAACAGCTTCAAGTGCCTGAACTCTCCTTTCTTTGACGGCAGTGAAGATGCTATCGCTGCTGATGCATGGCTTCAGGACATAAAGGTTATCCTGGAGGCATCTAGGATTTCTGAGGAAGAGAAGGTGGCCGTTGTGCGCCTACAGTTGTTGGACTTAGCCCGCAACTAGTGGGCGAGCTAGTAGTTGGATTAGCAGTGCCTGTTTTATGGACGGTATTCAGCAATAAGTTCCAGACAAATTACTTTAATGCAGTAGCTCGGTATGATCTGCAGACGAGATTCACCAATCTTAAGCATATGGAAAGAACGGTCAATGGATACGCGGCCGAGTTTTCAAGACTTAGCCCGTTTACTCCTACCTTGGTGGTGTCACGACCCGCACCCTGATTAGGAGCACGAGCACGTGGTTATATCCAGCCTACGCCACAAAATTGGCGGTAGAACGCTGTATAGGTCGTCTACAAAAACTACACTAAACAGTATAAGGGTACCTGTCATCTTTGTACGGAGGAATATAATATGGCATAACTCAATCACAAGATAAAACTAAGGTAGATAACACTGAAAGGAAATATGATAGATGTGAAAACAGAAAATAAGTTCAACATCCAACACAGCCGGAGAGAAACAAACAACATCACAGAGTCACAAAATATAAATATAAGCTACTACAGTCTAAAACAAAGGCTGGATCGCACTCCAGGCAAGCCTAACTAAACTTACTACTCTGGGTATGCAAAGTCTAGTGGCTCAACTAACAGGCCACAGTCCTGGCCTAAGTCTCCATCTATCTCGACCCCATGGAAGGTCGAGCAGTCTGCCTCAGAAACATCTATAATATATCAATGATATCCTGTCAGAAAAATGAGCAAGTACAAACACTAACAGCAGTTCCATATGAATTGATAAATTCTATAAGAGACAATATAATAATGTATAAGACAAAGATATAGGAAGACTTAGGAGCTATTCGGAAGTCGAGTTACAACCCTTAAACCAAACAAGGACCGGGGTTGTAACCCTTCTTCCGAACAGAACTTAGCCTCCAATCAAGGTATAACATAAGAGCATGTAGAACATATGAAATACAAGACAAAAACCAACAGGAAATATATAACAGGATGTGAGTACTGAATAGGACGACAATATATAGGATGACTTGGGAACTATTCGAAAACTAAGTTACAACCCGTAAACCAAACAAGGACCGGGGTTGTAAGCTTTTTCCTGAACAGAACTTAGCCTCCTATGATAAATAAATATAAGATGTGTCTTGAATTATTAGAGCATTATGTGATCGACTTGGGAAAGTTACAGGACAGGCTATCGACTTGGCCCGACAATCATATAAAAATTACTAGAAAGGGTCATGCCGGCCAACCTGGATAACGAGCACATGAATAAGATCTCGCTACACCCTACGTGAGGTGAGAGTGGCGCAAGCACATGAATATAGTGACAGGGTGGCTTTGATCACACAGCCCCTAATAATTTCCCTTTTTCGAATAGTATAATGGATATGGATATGACACGTCATGACACGGGATTCCATAAGAGGGTAGCAAGTCCCCTTAGGAATCGGTATCTATACAAGTACATAGAACAAGACAGAAAATGTACCAATATACCAAGAAAATCTAAAAACAATATCCCATGTCATGATCCAACATATACTAGTCCGTGAACTATCGTGACTGGAAATCGAGTAAGACACTACAACTGAATCGGATATAGCAGATATCAAGACAATAAAAACTATCAGTGAATGTACTCGCCTGTAGTCCTGAGCTGATAAGGTGAACAGATGCTCAGAGTAATCACAGACCTAAAAGATGAGATACTAACAGTCAAAACAGGATTTAATAATAAAAGGAAAGCTAATCTAGTCATGATATGCAAGTCTAAGTCAAAACTAGGTCAAACTAAGTCACATTAAGCTAAACTAGGTCATACTAGGCCCAACTAGGTCATACTAGGTCATACTGAGACACACTAGAACAAACAAGGTCACAGGAAGTCAATCCAAGTCAAACTAGGTCAAGGGTTGACTTACAGTTGACTTTTGGTCAACTGGTCAACTCTGGTCAACTTTGGTCAACTCTAGGTCAACCCAAGGTCAAACTAGGCTAACATTGACCAACTGTTGACTTTTAATCAACTGGTCAACTCTGGTTTGGTTTCGGTCAATTCTAGTCACTTTTAGGCTAAGTTTGACTTTCGGTTGACTTTTGTTGACTTTTGGTCAAAATGGTTAACCAAAGTCAAAACTAGTCTATGAGCACTATTTCTGACCATTACCAACCAAGGAAACTATATTCTAACCATATCTTAAACCTTAACTCACATACCTTAGCTATAGACAATTACCTTAACTTACCCTAATACCCTTACCAAGGTAAACCCAATACCAAGCCTCTACCTTAGTTTTCTGGCACTTTTCTACCTCAACATGGTATCCTAATACCATGCCCTCGCATCTCGATACCATGCCATGGTAACTTGATACCCTAATTTCTTATCTAGAAGTATCTTAGGACTTATCCTAGAAATAGGGTAAATCCTAATTACCTCACTAGTATACCAACCTCAACATGGTCACTAACACTATAACTAACCCTCACACCTAAACATTGTAGCACCCAGTTTCCCAAATGAGGGTAATTTTGAAATTTCGTGTTTATATTATTTTAATAATGATATTTAATTCATGATATGATTTTTGGTGATTTTAAATCATTTTAAAATTATTTAAATTAATGACTTGTGGTTTTGACGTTTTGCTAGTGAAACCCTAGAGACTGTTTGACCTAGAGCCTAACCATATGATTATGATATTTTAATTTCATTTTTGGCCTAAGGATATTTTTTGCATTTGACCTCTTTGGATTATTTTGATATTATTTTATTATTTATGATATTATTTTGGGGTTATTTGAGTCGGGTTCGAATTTCAACTCAATCCGACTTGAAACGGGGACCCGGGGGTAGTTTGACTCTAGTGGGACCCACACACTAGTTAGGCATGGCCCACATGATATTAATTTTAGTCCACATGATAGAAATATTTTAGTTAGAGGTTAGACTAATTATTATGGATAAGGTTAGTGTGATTAGAGACTTTAGAATGACTAATTTAGCCCCAATCAATTAGCCCTTTCCTAATACTCATAGAATAGGTTAGTGGGGGCATTTTGGACCTTACCATAATAGGACAAATAGCTCCATATGGCCAGCCACTTTGGGAGATGATAGGCTCAAGTTCATTTTATTATTCTCATCCACACTCTCTCTCTTGTTCTTCCCCAAATTCCTAGAGAGCAATCCCTAGCAATTTCTCCACCAAATCATTCCATTTCACCACCAAATCTTCTTCTTTCCTTCTTCATTCTAGCCAAGGAGGAAGCTACCCAAGTTTGGGAGGATTCGGAGCTCGTTCGTGTCCTTTTGGAATCTCTACGTGTCGGTGTCGCTCCGAGAAGGCTTTTCTTCGATTCGATCTACCGGGAGGTATAAATTCCTTTTTCTTTTCATTTTCTCATGCATATAGGTCTATTTTGAACCCATAGGAATGACCCCCATAGTTGTATCTCTATTTGTGTCCATTTCATGTCCATTTGGAGGTCATAGGAGTGTCCTTTGTGTTGTGGTTGTGTCCATGTGGGAAAATCCCAAATTTGGACACACTATGTGTTGTTGTTATGTATGAATAAATTATTACATGTTTAATCTCATATTTTTGTATTGGAGATGTGTTCTATAGTGTCTCATATATATATATATATATATATATATATATATATATTAGTGTAGAGAGTGAGTTCTTGATATATTATGTTATATACTTGTGTTCTTTTGTCTCAAACTATCTAAATCCGTCATGATTTTTATCTACGTTTTTAATTTCAGCCCTAACTTAGAAATGTCATAACTTCTAGCTCAAAGCTCGGTTTAATCTCCCATTTTTTTTAAAGAAGCGTATTGAAGTTAGCTTTCCAAAAATATGTATTAATAGGCCTAATTCTTTCTGTAACTTTCTGGAGAATTATTTGAGTGTCAGCTGTACGAAAGACAAACGCGTTCTCGGTGTTTTCGCGATTCCGGAAGTTTCCGGAAACGAAAACGCGATCCGTTTGAAGTTTCGGAAAGCTAACACATAGATCTATAACATACTTTAATCCTAGATTTTAATTCATGCTGAGATGGTACAGTATTGATTATTAGTAGGAGTTACTATTCGGTATATGTATTTTGTGCACCCTTGTGTGTAATATAATGTTCTATTTGATTTTAACCATGTTAATGTATATACATTATGTAATTAAATAGAGAATGCAAGCATAAGTAAATGGTTAAATAAATGATGTATGAGGTGTAAGTATCCTATCTAATGTAAGCATGTATAAGTATAGCTTGTAATGAATATGTAGGTTCCATAGTATGTAATGTATGCAATATACAAATTAATGAGATGTAATGTTCTATGTTAACACAAATCCTATATTACCTCATTTATTCCCTTACACTATGTTGACACTATCACACTTGACACTTTGTTCACTTACACTTTGACACTCTTTGATATGTATACACTATGTATGCCCATTTAACCCTCACTTGTCCCTTTGCCATGTTCACATACACACACATAGCCTCTTAAATAAGTATTTATTGTCATGACCCGCTACCCAAATTGTTGGGCCAGGCCGAGTCATGTCCAGCCTACGTTGAGATAAAACGTAGTAAGCTGTTCTAAAGATAACAGAATAAGACTAAATGTGCTAACAGTTCTATAAGTGAAGAAGAATCATAAATGCTCCAAACACAAAAGTCGTCGTATATAGTAAAATGTCCAAGTACAAGTGAACTGAAAAGTAAAACTGGATACATGTCCAGTTACAAAAAGATATAGTCTAATACATGTCTACTCTCAAAAGTCTAAGTAAACAAAAGACAACTAGGCGAGGTTCCCCGCAGGAACATCCTCGTAAAGCAGAGCCGGCTCCGAAATCTGCTCCGGCTCCGGCTCGAGGGCTAGGCTATAGACCTTCCCCTGAGGTCCCTTCTGCTGCTGCAGATGCTGCCCAAACCTCTGCTGCTGAGTCGAAAGCGGTCCTCTAGGTCCCTTGGCTACTGGGCATTCCCGTATCATGTGGGTGGCAGATCCACAAACTAAGCACTGCTTCAGCCTCTTCCTGCAGATGGAGTAATCGTGCCCTGGTCTTCCGCAGAAAGAACATATAGCTCCCTTCTGCTGCTGTCGGGGTCCCGGGGCTCTAACTGGCGGGGTCTGATGATGTGATATAGGGGGACAGTAAGTCTGCTGGGGTGGCGTCGGTGCTCTCTGCTGGAAATCCTGACGCTTGGACGGTCCCTCATGATGTACAGAAACCGGCCTCTTGCATGACAGAAGACGCTCCTTGATGCTCCGGGCCAACTCTAGGCTCTGGTAGTAGTCAGTCGTACCGTTCGCCACTATAAGGATGCCAATGTCTGGAACTAGACCATGGCAAAATCTACGGGT
This sequence comes from Iris pallida, assembly GCA_029216955.1. NCBI lineage: Eukaryota > Viridiplantae > Streptophyta > Magnoliopsida > Asparagales > Iridaceae > Iris > Iris pallida. The sequence continues at coordinate 6,191,941 of JANAVB010031619.1, forward strand.
CATCTCCTCTGGATCTGCAACCAAACTAGGAGCAAAACGGCTCATGCGACTAAACTCCGCCGCATACTCATCAATAGAACGGTTCCCCTGCTGGATGTTCTGGAATCGTAGCCCCATGGCTACTCTAGCAGTGGTCGAGAAGAATTTCTTCTTGAACTAGGTCTTGAACTGGTCCTAAGTGGCTCTCCCTCTCGCAAACAACGGCTCATTCCGGAACCAGACTCCTGCTAAGTCTATCAGCAGAAATCTCGCTGCCTCGACCTGGAGGTCATCCGGCATCCTAACTCCCAGAAGCTTCCTCTCTACAGAATCTAGCCAGTCATCAGCTACTACTATGCCCTCAGTCCCTGAGAACTCCTTGGGATTCAGACCCATGAAGTCCTTGATCGTCCCCGCTCTCTGCCGTGGCTCTACATGTGGTGGGACCACGGGACGTCCCTCAGAACGCTCCATGCTCTGGCGGAGTAGGGTAGTCTGCTCCTGATGGGTTGTTAGGAACCCCTGAATCATTGTGAGCAGCTGGTTCCCGTCGAGTGTGACGGAAGCCTGGGTAGGTATAGTAATAGGGGGTGGTGGAGGTATTGGGTCCTGTTGGGCCTGTGATGTGGAAGGTGGTTGTGGTATCTGGGTTTGTGGATCTGTGGAGTGGGGGAATGTGGTAGGTGGAGATGTATCAGTCAACTGGTCAGCTGACTGGATAAGGAGGGCCCCATTCTCGGGGATAACATACTGGGACGAACGAATAAGCACCATCTAAATTACACAATAAAAGGACTTATAAGGACTTATTTAAGGTAAGCAATCACATGCAAGGAAATCTAATTATAATAGCAAAACATGTGATGTATTTCCTATGTTACAATCCTAGCATTCTTCTAGGTGTTCTAAGCGTCTTTCCTAATGTTGTCTAATTACCTTAAGTTCCTAATTGCAGGCATTCTTGGTACAATAACGTAACCAAACAGTTTAGTCAGGACCTGCATGGGCCACCACTAAAAACATGTCACGACCCGCTACCCAAATTGTTGGGCCAGGCTGAGTCATGTCCAGCCTACGTTGAGATAAAACGTAGTAAGCTGTTCTAAAGACAACGGGATAAGACTAAATGTGCTAACAGTTCTATAAGTGAAGAAGAATCATAAATGTTCCAAACACAAAAGTCGTCGTATATAGTAAAATGTCCAAGTACAAGTGAACTGAAAAGTAAAACTGGATACATGTCCAGTTACAAAAAGATATAGTCTAATACATGTCTACTCTCAAAAGTCTAAGTAAACAAAAGACAACTAGGCGAGGTTCCCCGCAGGAACATCCTCGTAAAGCAGAGCCGGGTCCTCGACAGTAACCCCATAATATGTGTCGCAGAGTAACTCCTCCTCAGTAAGGACACCTACAACGTTATCCTGTCAGGACGGGAGTAAGTACTAAATCTAGCAAACTAGCATATGAAACATGGAAATGAACATGAGAGGAAAATAACTGGAAACATGGCATCACACAATCTATCATGGCAAGGATACATATGTCATACAGACAGATGTACATGTAATGTTTAAAACTGTAGCAAGTACGTGATCGTCAATAGGTGTAAAATATACTGTGGTACAAGTATATAAAATGTACTTCCGTACAAGTAAAACAAGCGATAGATGTACATACGTACAAATACAGCTGGTGCGCCTACGACAAGGTATATATAGAATGTCAACCTTGCTCGGTACGTACGTACGAGTAAGGGGCATGATCACGTACGCTACTAACAGTTTCCCCATAACCCATATTCTAATCATGTGAGAGATACATCAAGACTGTTCTAAGCATGGTAGTAACTGAAAGTACAACACGTAGAGATCTAACTTGCTACCCCAAGGATCAGCATTTAACATGGTGGGGCTTTGCAGTTCATTTATATGACAATATGTAAAGTTCGTAGAAAGTACTTGCCTTTAGCAAAGCAAAGCAAAACAAGCTACGATAAAAGTGCTATGGATGTCCGGTAACTCGTCACTGTAGAAGTAAATACATAAACTTAGCTTTTACACTAAGCTAAAATACTAGGACACTAATTGGTGCGACACGACTTGTGACTGGACAGCTAGCCAAAAATGATGACTTTGGCATAGGAGACCAATGTGGGGTGACACACTACTTTAACTAACTTTCTAGGGTCTTTACACTAGTGAGGGGTGAGGTTCAACACGGCTTAAACTCAAAATAACACAAAAAGCTACAAGTCGTAATTAATCAATAATTAAATCAAAAGACCATTGTGTTCTAACAATTTTAGAGATAGACAAAAAGCCTAGTTTTGTTTAAAGTAAAGTACCAAAGTGATCCTTGTTAATCATAGAAATTTATTATAATTTTTCTGGAATTTATTAACCAGTACAAGTATTTTATAAAAATCAGTTTTCCTAAGTGTACAGAAAATGAGTTTTGGTTTCATATGCCAAACTAGTGGCAAAACAGTAAATTAAATACTACAAAAATTATACTAAATTAGCTAAAGTAACGTAGTATCTAAAAAATATTTTTCCAGAATTTTAGCAGTACTTTAAGTATTTTTAGAAAATCAAAAACAGCATTGCACACAATAATTAATTATCTGCATATTTTGTCCATGTATATAATTTGAACCAAAGTTCAAATACAGGACCCAAGGCCATGAATCAAGTCCAATATGACTTGTACAGGTCTTGAATGTGTGAAAACACATTTGGGCCCAAATATCCATGCTAGGCTTGGACACCAAATGGTTGCAGTAATTTAAATACACTAAAAATACAATTTGGTAAAAGTGTAAAAATAATATTAATATTTTAATAAGGTACAAAATAAATATATACATACATATGTTGAAAGTACATATATCTATGTATAAGGAAAATACTTAATTTATAAAGTATATATATATATATATATATATATATATATATATATATATATATATATATATATATATATTAAAATATATATATATATATATATATATTTGCGGCCGAAGCTCTCAGCAGAAGCCTCAACTGCATGCCCGGCAGGCCCGGCTTCAATCATTTCCACACAACCACCGGCTGCCCTCTTATCACTCACCTGGCTTACGCGGACGATATCCTTATCTTCTCATCTGGGGACAGCGGTTCGATTGAGGTCGTTTTGAGCACGATTGCCAGATACACTAGATGCTCGGGTCAACGTGTTAACAACAACAAGAGCGTCATCTATACTCATCACGAAGCAGACAGAACACACTCTACCCTGCTCGCCAACAAGACTTCCTTCAGAACAGCATACCCCCCCTTCAATTACCTCGGCTGCCCGCTGGTGTACGGCAGGGCCAACTCCGGCATTTACGAACACCTTGCAGACAAGATCCGCAAACGCATCTCCGGTTGGCACAACGCTACCCTTTCGCCAGGAGGTAAAACGATTCTCATTAAACATGTTTTATCGTCCATCCCGATGTACATTCTGGTCGTCTGCTCCCCCCCTAAGAAGGTGCTCCTTTCACTCGAATCTCTTTTCGCCAAGTTCTTCTGGGGTCAGAGCGACGGATTAGACAAGCACCACTGGGCAGGTTGGGAGACGATGGCTAAACCCACTGAAGATGGCGGTCTAGGCTTCTGCAGACTCGCCCACATCGTGGATGCTTGCTCCTTAAAACTTTGGTGGAAGTTACGCACCGAGACCTCCTTATGGACGAGGTTCATGAGAGCTAGATACTCCAAATTCTCCCATATTTCGGAAGCGAACACTAACAATAGATCCTCGTCTTCTTGGCGCCGCATCACTCGGGGCCGAACAACCGCTGAACCTCTGATCCGTCTCTAGTTGGAGGATGGCAGCTCCCAGGCATGTCGGGAGAGGTGGTTAGGTGCAGACCTCATTCAGCCCAACATTATCACTCCTCAGGGTTGCACCATCAGAGACCTTTGGGAGGGCAGTCCTGATTGGAATTGGAGGAAGGTCAATGATTGGTTTGGTCATGCGGCGGCCTCCAGGCTTCGTGCCGCGAATTTGCGTATCACCGACACACCCGACACTTGGCGATGGTCCCCTAACACTTGCGGGACTTTCAGTTTGGCTTCCGCCAGACGTATCGCCAGAGGCAGCGGGACGCCAAATACGGTGTACACATTATTTTGGCAGGCTTGCATCCCCATCAAATGGTCCATCCTCATCTGGCGTGCTCTTCGCTGCAAGATTCTGACGGACGACATCATCAGTTCTTGGGGTGTCAGCCTCGCATCCAGATGCCACTGCTGTAATGAGCCCAATTCCGAATCCGCAGATCACGTCCTTCTTCCGGGGGAGCTGGCCGCAGGCACTTGGGCCCATCTTCATCAGAGGCTTAATATGGAGCAACCGATCGAGGGATTCTACAATCTCTTTGCCTCATGGTCCCGTTCCCACGGGCATCAGATCGTAGCGGCCGCTGGTATTTGGGTTCTTTGGAAGAACAGAAACAAGTTCCGTTATGAAGGACAACAACTCTCCCCTCCCCAACTGTTTAGAGAGGTCATCAGACAATGCTTCAAAGTGAGGAGGCGCTGTTCCCATGTCTCTAACTTGTTCTGGGAGACCCTGGCCTAGGCCGCTTCTGCCCCCTTCTTGTCGGGTCGTGTGTGCTCTCCGCGACTCTTGTTTTCGGTTTTTGGTCGCCTCTGCGCGCTTACTTGTATAGGCTTCGACTTTTTGCGCCTATATTATCAATAAAAGTTTAATTTCCTCAAAAAAAAAAAAATATATATATATATATATATATATATATATATATAAGAAAACACTTAATAATATAGTGTATATATATAATATATATATACACATGAAAAGATATATACATATATACATATATGTATATATATATAAATATGAACATATATATATATAATTTACTAACTATAAAATATATATATACATATATATAAAATACTGTAAAAACAGTATATACATATATATATATATATATATATATATATACTAATATATATATATACATATATATATAAATATATATATATATATAACTGAAAAGAAAAAAGAAAAGAAACAGAAAAAGAAGACAGAAAGGAAGGGGGGCTCGAACCCGAGCGCGCAGGCAGGGGGGGTTTAGTTTAGGACGGGCTGGCCAGGGGGTCAGCCCATCAGTTATGTTAGGGGTTAGGTTTAGTTTAGTTTTATTTCTGTTTAGGTTAGATATAATTAATAAAAAAATATAAATCGGTCCTGTGTCCAGACAGTTAAGGACACAGGTAACAACGTGTTCGTGCTACGCACGACACGCACGAACACTGATTCATGTGTCCAATTATTGGACGAGCATCCCCGTGTCCTGGCGAGTGTCCCACGTGAAATCGAGACACAAACGACACGTTGTGACACTTGCAACTTACGTGTCCGGTCGTCGAAGTGGATTTCGAAGGAGCTGGCGGGCGGCGGAGGCGTTGGCGTCGCGGCGCTCCGGTGGCGCTGGGCGCGGCTCAGCACGGCGAAGCGAGTGAGGGTGGTTACGGGCGGTGGTGCTCGGCGTGGGGGCGGCGCTGGGTAGATGGCCGGAGTTAGGGTTAGGGCTAGGGTTTTTGGGGAAGAACGGGGAGAAAGGCGGTCGTGGGGGGTGGCGGAGAGGATTTAGGGTTAGGGTTCAGTCGGGGGAAGAGAGGGGAGTTTAAATAGGGTTTTTAGGGCGGTTGGGCTGACCGGGAATGGCGGGGTCAGGGCGGCGTGGCGGTCGGGCAGTCGTCGGTCGGGGGTCAACGAGAGTGGGTGAGGAGAGAGAGAGTCTGGTCGGGGGGTTAGAAAGTTTCACTTAGGCCCTTTGGAATTAGGTTATTACAACTAGGTCCTTCCAGCAGTAAATGCAAATAATAATTTGCATTTAACAGTTTAAAACAATTAACAAATTACAAAATGCTATATTAACAATTTAGTAATTTTCATACTGATATAAAAACAAATCAAAAAATTATAAAATAATATTAAAATATTTTAGAAAATTACAAATCAATATTTTTCTACTTAAAAACTCATTTAAAAATTATAGAAAAATTCCTAAAAATTAAAATAATTATTTTAAGGCTAAAATTAACATTAAAAATTAATTAGCACTAATTTAACTAAAATTTGAAAACCAGGGGCTTACAAGTCTTCCCTCCTTGAAAAATTTCGTCCTCGAAATTCACAAGGATTGAAGACCCTACAATATTCTAACATGGCAAGCAATGCAACAAAATGACTAAGGCTGCGATCGAAACTAACCTCTAAGATATCAAGCGGGAACGGGTGGTTCCCTCGCAGCGGTTGGATCGAACAAGTAAGGGTATCTCTCCCTCATGTCTGACTCCCTCTCCCAAGTAGATTCACCTGGGAGTGACGGCTCCAAGCTACTCGTACTAGGGGTATAACCTTGTTCCTCAGCCTCTTCTCTCTCCTGTCTAATATCTCTACTGGCTGCTCAGAAACTGTAAGGCTCGGTCCGACCTCCAACTCTGAATGATCTAGCACATGACTGGGATCTGGAACATATCTCCTCAGCTGAGATACGTGAAAGACATCGTGAACTCCTGCTAGGTTGGGTGGAAGTGCAACCCTGTAAGCTACCTCTCCGATCCTGCCAAGTACCTCGAACGGCCCGATGTATCTGGGGCTCAGCTTCCCTCCTCGTCCGAACTGGATCGTCCCTCTAGTAGGTGATATCTTCACTAGCACCTTATCACCGTCTGCGAACTATATCGGTCTGCGACTAGCATCAGCCCAGTGTTTCTGCCTATCCTGAGCTACTCTGAGCCTGTCTATGATCATCCCGACTTTCTCTGCTGCATCCGTGATCATCTCTGGCCCAAGCATAACTCTGTCTCCGACATCATCCCAAAAGAGCGGTGTGCGGCATCGTCGTCCATATAGCGCCTCGAAAGGAGACATACCGATACTGGCTTGGTAGCTGTTGTTGTATTAAAACTCTACCAAGTGCAGATGTCTCTCCCATGATCCTCCGAAGTCCAGCACGCAGGTCCTCAGCATATCCTCCAGTGTCTGTATCGTCCTTTCGGACTGCCCATCTGTCTGCGAGTGGTACGCCATACTGAACTTGAGCCTACTGCCCAACTCCTCCTGCAAGATCCTCTAGTAGTGGGATGTGAATCTGCTGTCTCTGTCTGACACGATGCTTACCGGCACTCCGTGTAGGCGAACTATCTGCTGCATGTATAACTCCGCCAACTTCTCGGTGGAAAGCTCCACCTTGAAGGGTATGAAGTGCGCACACTTTGTCAGCCTGTCTATGATGACCCAGATGGCATCCTTCCCTCCTTGGGAACGAGGAAGCCCTGAAACGAAGTCCATCGTAATATGTTTCCACTTCCACTCGGGAATGGGTAACGGCTGCAACAAACCAGCTGGCCTCTGGCGCTCCGCCTTGACCTGCTGGCAAACTAGGCATCTCGAAATAAAACGTGATACATCCCTCTTCATTCCGTGCTACCAAAGATGTTCCTGCAAGTCAAGGTACATCTTGTTAGCACCAGGGTGAATAGAATATCTCGATCGGTGTGCCTCCTACAAGACTGCCTCTACCAGCTCTCCCTTCGGCACGCACAATCGGCTGCCATACCTCAAGGATCCATCCTCTGCTATAGTGAAGTCATCCAGCAATCCAGCTAAAGCCTGGGGTCGAAGTCTGCGAAGGCTCTCATCTGTAGACTGTGCCTCCCGGATCTGCTCCATCAAATCTGACTGAATGTCAAGCGCCATCATCTGTATCACTGATCCTGGCCCAACTAGCTCGATACCGAGCTTCTCCAGATCCTTCCGCAAATGCCGATCAATCATCAGGTACCATGCCATCGGATGCCTGCTCAGCACATCCGCCACCACATTTGCCTTCCCAGGGTGATACTGTAAATCGATGTCGAAGTCTTTTATAAACTCCAACCATCGTCTTTGCCTCATGTTCAGCTCTTTCTGTATGAACACATACTTCAAGCTTTTGTGGTCAGTAAAGATTTCCACACGCTCTCCGTATAAGTAATGTTTCTATAACTTGAGTGCAAAGATCATCGCAGCTAACTCGAGGTCATGGGTAGGATAATTCTGCTCATGAGTCCGCAATTGCCTAGATGCATAAGCAATCACTTTCCCATGCTGCTGTAGGACACATCCTAGTCCCTTCCCAGAAGCATCGTTGTATATGGTGAAACCTCCAGAACCTGAAGGTAAAGTCAGAACTGGAGCGGTCGTCAGCCTCCTCTTCAGCTCCTCAAATGCCGCCTGGCAGTCCTCTGACCAGATGTACTCTGCGTCCTTCCGCGTCAGCTTCGTCATGGGTTCAACTATCCTAGCAAAGTCCTGGACGAACTTTCTATAATAGCCTGCTAAACCCAGAAAGCTTCTGATCTCTGAAACTGACATCGGAGCCTTCCACGTCTCAACTGCAGCAATCTTCCAGGGATCCACCGAGATTCCATCTCCAGTGACTATATGGCCGAGAAACTCTACTCGGTCTAAAAAGAACTCGCACTTCGACAATTTGGCAAACAATCTCTCCTGCCTCAGAATCCCCAAAACTATCCGCAAGTGCTCTGCATGCTCCTCTGGCGTCTTCGAGTATATCAGGATGTCGTCGATAAACACTACGACGAACTTATCCAGATACTGGTGAAATGTCTTATTCATCAAGTTCATAAAGACAGCTGGCACATTTGTGAGACCAAATGGCATCACCAGAAACTCGTATTGTCCGTACTTTGTGTTGAACGCCGTCTTCTGGATGTCTGCTGGCCTAACCTTCACCTGGTGGTAGCCGGATCTCAAGTCTATCCTGGAAAACACCTTCGCCCCGCTCAACTGGTCGAACAAATTATCTATCCTGGGCAGAGGATATTTGTTCTTGATGGTGATGGCATTCAAGGCCCGGTAGTCAATACACAACCGGACTGTACCATCCTTCTTAGGCACAAAGAGCACTGGTGCTCCCCATGGAGAAGTACTAGATCGAATGAAACCCTTTTTCAACAGGTCATCAATCTGCTCTTTTATCTCTATGGCCTCCTTGGGATTCACTCTATAGCAAGCCCGGGATACTGGTGATGAACCCGACACTAAGTCTATAGTGAACTGCACATCTCTGTCAGGCGAAAGCCCTGGAAGATCCTCTGGGAATACATCCATAAACTCCCTAATGATAGGGTGTGGCGGTGCTGCGTCCCCGACTGTCGCACAACAGTTCTGCTCTAGGCTGATCTCCAGCCCTGTCCTCCTGACACTGAATGGTGCTGTGCCTGGGGGACTGAACAAAATACTACCCTCATGGCAATCTATAGATGCATGGGCATAGCTAAGCCAGTCCATCCCCAATATGATATCATAACCGGGGAGTGGCATCACAAAGAATCGCCCCTCAAACTCTCTCCTGGCTATCATAATAGAGCATCTATAGCTAGCTCTAATAGGCACTGGTCATCCTTCCGTCATTACTCTACTAATCTCTGCAGTAGGTGTAGATACTAAGTGATGTTCATGCATAAACTCTAATGACAGGAAGCTATGAGATGCACCAGAATCAAACAAGCATAGAGCTAGAAAAGTATGTAAATAAACATGACCTGTGATGACGTCAGCTAAGTAATCCGGCTCCGAAACCTGCTCCGGCTCCGGCTCGAGGGCTAGGCTATAGACCTTCCCCTGAGGTCCCTTCTGCTGCTGCAGATGCTGCCCAAACCTCTGCTGCTGAGTCGGAAGCGGTCCTCTAGGTCCCTTGGCTACTGGGCGTTCCCGTATCATGTGGGTGGCAGACCCACAAACTAAGCACTGCTTCAGCCTCTTTCTGCAGATGGAGTAATCGTGCCCTGGTCTTCCGCAGAAAGAACATATAGCTCCCTTCTGCTGCTGTCGGGGTCCCGGGGCTCTAACTGGCGGGGTCTGATGATGTGATGTAGGGGGACGGTAAGTCTGCTGGGGTGGCATCGGTGCTCTCTGCTGGAAAGCCTGACGCTTGGACGGTCCCTCATGATGTACAGAAGCCGGCCTCTTGCATGACAGAAGACGCTCCTCGATGCTCCGGGCCAACTCTAGGCTCTGGTAGTAGTCAGTCGTACCGTTCGCCACTATAAGGATGCCAATGTCTGGAACTAGACCATGGCAAAATCTACGGGTCATCTCCTATGGATCTGCAACCAGACTAGGAGCAAAATGGCTCACGCGACTAAACTCTGCCGCATACTCATCAACAGAACGGTTCCCCTGCTGGATGTTCTGGAATCGTAGCCCCATGGCTACTCTAGCAGTGGTCGAGAAGAATTTCTTCTTGAACTGGGTCTTGAACTGGTCCTAAGTGGCTCTCCCTCTCGCAAACAACGGCTCATTTCGGAACCAGACTCCTGCTAAGTTTATCAGCAGAAATCCCGCTGCCTCGACCTGGAGGTCATCCGGCATCCTAACTCCCAGAAGCTTCCTCTCTACTGAATCTAGCCAGTCATCAGCTACTACTATACCCTCAGTCCCTGAGAACTCCTTGGGATTCAGACCCATGAAGTTCTTGATCGTCCCCGCTCTCTACCATGGCTCTACATGTGGTGGGACCACGGGACGTCCCTCAGAACGCTCCATGCTCTGGCGGAGTAGGATAGTCTGCTCCTGATGGGTTGTTAGGAACCCCTGAATCAGTGTGAGCAGCTGGTTCCCGTCGAGTGTGACGGAAGCCTGGGTGGGTATAGTGATAGGGGGTGGTGGAGGTATCGGGTCCTGCTGGGCCTGTGATGTGGAAGGTGGTTGTGGTATCTGGGTTTGTGGATCTGTGGAGTGGGAGAATGTGGTAGGTGGAGATGTATCAGTCAACTGGTCAGCTGACTGGATAAGGAGGGCCCCATTCTCGGGGGTAACATACTGGGACGAACGAGTAAGCACAATCTAAATTACACAATAAAAGGACTTATAAGGACTTATTTAAGGTAAGCAATCACATACAAGGAAATCTAATTATAATAGCAAAACATGTGATGTATTTTCTATGTTACAATCCTAGCATTCCTCTAGGTGTTCTAAGCGTCTTTCCTAATGTTGTCTAATTACCTTAAGTTCCTAATTGCAGGCATGCTTGGTCCAATAACGTAACCAAACAGTTTAGTCAGGACCTGCATGGGCCACCACTAAAAATATGTCACGACCCGCTACCCAAATTGTTGGGCCAGGCCGAGTCATGTCCAGCCTACGTTGAGATAAAACGTAGTAAGCTGTTCTAAAGACAACAGGATATGACTAAATGTGCTAACAATTCTATAAGTGAAGAAGAATCATAAATGCTCCAAACACAAAAGTCGTCATACATAGTAAAATGTCCAAGTACAAGTGAACTGAAAAGTAAAACTGGATACATGTCCATACAGACATGGCATCACACAATCTATCATGGCAAGGATGCATATGTCATACAGACAGATGTACATGTAATGTTTAAAACTGTAGCAAGTACGTGATCGTCAATAGGTGTAAAATATACTGTGGTACAAGTATATAAAATATACTTTCGTACAAGTAAAACAAGCGATAGATGTACATACGTACAAATACAGCTGGTGCGCCTACGACAAGGTATACATAGAATGTCAACCTTGCTCGGTACGTACATACGAGTAAGGGGAATGATCACGTACGCTACTAACAGTTTTCCCATAACCCATATTCTAATCATGTGAAAGATACATCAAGACTGTTCTAAGCATGGTAGTAACTGAAAGTACAATATGTAGAGATCTAACTTGCTACCCCAAGGATCAGCATTTAACATGGTGGGGCTTTGCAGTTCATTTATATGACAATATGTAAAGTTCGTAGAAAGTACTTGCCTTTAGCAAAGCAAAGCAAAACAAGCTGCGATAAAAGTGCTATGGATGTCCGGTAACTCGTCACTGTAGAAGTAAATACATAAACTTAGCTTTTACACTAAGCTAAAATACTAGGACACTAATTGGTGCGACACGACTTGTGACTGGGCACCTAGCCAAAAATGATGACTTTGGCATAGGAGACCAATATGGGGTGACACACTACTTTAACTAACTTTCTAGGGTCTTTACACTAGTGAGGGGTGAGGTTCAACACAGCTTAAACTCAAAATAACACAAAAAGCTACAAGTCGTAATTAATCAATAATTAAATCAAAAGACCATTGTGTTCTAACAATTTTAGAGATAGACAAAAAGCCTAGTTTTGTTTAAAGTAAAGTACCAAAGTGATCCTTGTTAATCATAGAAATTTATTATAATTTTTTTAGAATTTATTAACCAGTACAAGTATTTTATAAAAATCAGTTTTCCTAAGTGTACAGAAAATGAGTTTTGGTTTCATATGCCAAACTAGTGGCAAAACAGTAAATTAAATACTACAAAAATTATACTAAATTAGCTAAAGTAACGTAGTATCTAAAAACTATTTTTCCAGAATTTTAGCAGTACTTTAAGTATTTTTAGAAAATCAAAAACAGCATTGCACACAATAATTAATTATCTGCGTATTTTGTCCATGTATATAATTTGAACCAAAGTTCAAATACAGGACCCAAGGCCATGAATCAAGTCTAATATGACTTGTACAGGTCTTGAATGTGTGAAAACACATTTGGGCCCAAATACCCATGCTAGGCTTGGACACCAAATGGTTTCAGTAATTTAAATACACTAAAAATACAATTGGTAAAAGTGTAAAAATAATATTAATATTTTTATAAGGTACAAAATAAATATATACATACATATGTTGAAAGTACATATATCTATGTATAAGGAAAATACTTAATTTATAAAGTATATATATATATATATATATATATATATATATATATAATATATATATATATATATATATATATATATATATATATATATATATATATATATATATATATATATATATATATATATATATAAGAAAATACTTAATAATATAGTGTATATATATAATATATATATACACATGAAAAGATATATACATATATACATATATGTATATATATATATATATATAAACATATATATATATAATTTACTAACTATAAAATATATATATACATATATATAAAATACTGTCAAAACAGTATATACATATATATATATACTAATATATATATATATATACATATATATATAAATATATATATAAAACTGAAAAGAAAAAAGAAAAGAAACAGAAAAAGAAGACAGAAAGGAAGGGGGGCTCGAACCCGAGCGCGCAGGCAGGGGGGGTTTAGTTTAGGACGGGCTGGCCAGGGGGTCAGCCCATCAGTTATGTTAGGGGTTAGGTTTAGTTTAGTTTTATTTCTGTTTATGTTAGATATAAATAATAATAAAAAATATAAATCGGTCCTGTGTCCAGACAGTTAAGGACACAGGTAACAACGTGTCCGTGCTACGCACGACACGCACGAACACCGATTCATGTGTCCAACTATTGGACGAGCATCCCCGTGTCCTGGCGAGTCTCCCACGTGAAATCGAGACACAAACGACACGTTGTGACACTTGCAACTACGTGTCCGGTCGTCGAAGTGGATTTCGAAGGAGCTGGTGGGCGGCGGAGGTGTTGGCGTCGCGACGCTCCGGTGGCGCTGGGCGCGGCTCAGCACGGCGAAGCGAGTGAGGGTGGTTACGGGCGGTGGTGCTCGGCGTAGGGGCGGCGCTGGATAGATGGCCGGAGTTAGGGTTAGGGCTAGGGTTTTTGGGGAAGAACGGGGAGAAAGGCGGTCGTGGGGGGTGGCGGAGAGGATTTAGGGTTAGGGTTCAGTCGGGGGGGAGAGAGGGGAGTTTAAATAGGGTTTTTAGGGCGGTTGGGCTGGCCGGGAATGGCGGGGTCAGGGCGGCGTGGCGGTCGGGCAGTCGTCGGTCGGGGGTCAACGAGTGTGGGTGAGGAGAGAGAGTCTGGTCGGAGGGTTAGGAAGTTGCACTTAGGCCCTTAGGAATTAGGTTATTACAACTAGGTCCTTCCAGCAGTAAATGCAAATAATAATTTGCATTTAACAGTTTAAAACAATTAACAAATTACAAAATGCTATATTAACAATTTAGTAATTTGCATACTGATATAAAAACAAATTAAAAAATTACAAAATGATATTAAAATATTTTAGAAAATTACAAATCAATATTTTTCTACTTAAAAACTCATTTAATAATTATAGAAAAATTTCTAAAAATTAAAATAATTATTTTAAGGCTAAAATTAACATTAAAATTAATTAGCACTAATTTAACTAAACTTTGAAAACCAGGGGCTTATATTTATGAATATAGTTAACTTAGCTATGTATGTATATTATATATATGTTAGCATATTGTGTTGTAATATATAAGTTTATATAACCATTTGAAATGCCATGATTATAGACCTAATGTTGAATACCAATATATGCATGTGTATATATGTGTAGACATATATAGCTTAAAGTAATAGATTACCTAGTGTATATCCAATGTGAATTCTTGCCTATATGAGTATTGAATAATTGCATGCTATATAGAGTTGGGTGTATGTTGGCTTGTATAACCTTGTATTGATGTGTGCTTACTAGGATAGTCTTGGTTAGGCCTAGTAAGACTTGCTGGATTAGGACATGACCTAGTTTGACCTAGTTTGACTAGTACAGTTGACCAGAGTTGACCAAGGGTTGACTTTGGCCTAGTTTGACCTAGATTCATGTAGAATGCATTGTAGTGCTTTATATTACCCTTCTGGACATGTTGTGACTTGTGCTGTTCTAATTAGGAGCCAGACACCTCTCCTCGGACAGTATCTTTACCTTGGACATTCAGATATCAGGCGAGTACATTCTCTGATCATTTCATATCCTGCTTAGAATTATTTCCTACATTAAATTACTTTACTTGTACTGTCACGTTGGTCACACGAATTGGTACTATATGGATCCCTTCTTGAGATGTTATCCTCAGGGAGCATCGGGTTCTCTATGTTCTGTGCGTTTCACTTACATGGCGTATCACTATGCTTCGTTGGTTCTTCGATCACTTGTGACATATACTCTTATGATCACAGAGTCTTCCTGGAATCCTTATCCCATTTATGGGTCTACTATGTACCACCCTTCGGGGGCTTATCACCCTTCGGGGGCTGTACATGGAATCATAACATAACCTGGTTGGATCCTTGTGTATTGATTGGGGGTACGGAGGAGTAGAAGTGGACATGTGAATAATACCCAAGTAGTATCTTATCAGAATCTCTTCCATAGTGTCTTATCAGAATCTCCTATGCCATTTACATGTCTATATTGTACTCTGACTCACTAGCCACATGTTAGTTCTCTATTTATAGTAGATATTTCTATTACAGCTCTCTCTCTCTCTCTCTCTCTCTCTGTTTACATACAGCATTTCTTTCAGTACATGTATCTTACTTTACTACATGATTATATTTTCTAACCTGCTATGAACTGTTGAGATGTAATGTGCTCGCTCCTGTCCTGACTGGACCTGTTGATAAATTTTACAGATAGCCTGGAGGTTGCCTGCTAGCCTAGAGGAGACAGTAGAGGTTGCATAGATAGCTAGGATTTTTGCTTATAGTTTATTTTCAGTCATCTTGAGTTGTATTTATGGATTACTGTATTTGGGTTTTGAGATATATTCTGAGTTTGTATCTTAGACACTTAGACTTCTATCTGTTGTATCTCTTTTCGATTTCATATTTTATCTATCTTCCTTTATGCTCTACCTTAGATGTGATTGAGTTTACATTCTGCTATGTCACCCCCATTCGGGGAGTATAAATTGTTTAGTCTTATACTGTTAGATGCATTGAGACCTAGGACAGCGTTCTACCGCCGATACTGCGGCGTAGGCTGGGCGTTGTTACGTTCTCGTGCCCTAACTCTAGGGTGCGGGTCGTGACAAACATTCTAGGGTTAAGGGACTGATTTTAGTATAAGAATTTGTGGAATGAATGAAAGGTGAATAGATGAATGGATATATGTATTGGTGTATGAAAAATGGAAGAGTGAATGGATGGATGCATTTGATAATGGATTGAAAGGTTAATGAGTGGTTTGAATGGTGTATGTATGTTGAATGAATGAAAGAGGAATGAATAGGTGACTGAATTTGTATGGAAGGATGAATTGATGAATGAGTGTATGTATGAATGTTGATTGGAATATGGATAGGTGAATGAGTGAGTGAATGCATAAGTGAATGGATAGATGAGTGAATGAATGGAAATAGGTGAATGAATGTTGAATGAATGGATAGGTGAATGTATGTTTGTGGATGGAATATGTGAATGAGTGTTTGTGTGTATTAATGCATTTAATGATTTAATGAATGGAGGAATGGGTTGAGTAACTGAATGAGTGAATTAGAGAATGAATGCATTAGTGAATGGATTATTGAATGGATGCACACATGAATGATTGAATGAATGGGGGAATAGATGACATGGATGGACTGCTAAGGGCTGTCCTATGATGCTACTGCTGCTGTTCTTACTGCTAATGTTGCGGCTGCGAGGGGCTGATCCCCCCTCTCTACAGCTACTGCTACTGTTAGCTATTGCAGTCCCCTGTAGGGACTACTACAGCACAATGCTGCTGCCCTTGGCAGCAGCTCACTGCCCGAGCAGTGCTCCTCACTGCTGCTATTGCAGTCCTTAATCCCCCCTTCCATAAATCCTTCACTCTCCCTCACTCTCTAACTCTCTCAATACTACTCCATACCCCTCTCTATATCTACACTCTTTATATCCCTCTCTCAATCTTCAACAAACCACACAACACCTACACCTAAACCAAAATGAATCACACACACACCAATATATATTAGACACTCGCACACCAATATATATATTTACATAACATAACATACCATACCATACCATATATATATATATATATATATATATATATATATATATATATATATATATATATATATATATATATATATATATATATAGAGAGAGAGAGAGAGAGAGAGACATACATATATATATAAGATACAATATGATACAATAAGATACCATGAAGAACAACATCTTAGCAAATATAAAATATGAGATTAAATCACAAATAAATCATTCCCAAAATATTACAAACACTTGGTGTGCCCAAAATTGGGGGTTTTCCACTAGGACACAAAACACAACACAAAGGACACTCCTATGACCTCCAAATGGACACGAAACGGACACAAATGGAGATACAACCATGGGGGTCATTCCTATGGGTTCAAATTAATCCTAAATGCATGTAGGAATGAAATAGAGAAGAGATTATACCTCCCGGTTGATCAAATCTAAGGAAACTCCTTCCGATACGACACCGACACGAAGAGACCTCCAAATGGACACGAACAAGTTCCAAAACTCCCCAAATCTAGCTAGCTCCTCCTCTTGATGAAAGTAGAGAAGAAAAGAAAGGGATTGATGAAGGAATGGATCGATTTGATGGTGGAAAAGAATGGAGAATTCTCTCTAATTTTTGGAAAAGAACAAGAGAAAGAAAATAGAGTGGATAATAACAAAGGAGCCCATCCCTATCCCTCTATTCTTGGCCGGCCTAGTGCGGCTAGGTGTCCCTATATGCTAATGACTAAAACACCCCCATTTGTCTCATTAATTAATATTAGGAAAATATTTTAGGTTGAGGCTAATTTAGTCATATTTTAACTCTCTAATCAAACTAAATCTATTCATGAAAAATTAGTTTAACACACTAACTAAAATAATGTCATGTGGGCCATACCTAACTAATGAGTGGGTCCCTCTAGAGTCAAAGCTACCCCGGGTCCCCGATACAAGTCGGATTGAGTTGAAATTCGAACCCGACTCAAATAACCCCAAAATAATATCATAAATAATAAAATAAATTTCAACAATATTTTAAAATAAAAAATGACCAAAATACCCCTGTTCTTGAAAACTGGGGGTGACAAATCTATCCACCTTAAAAATATTTCGTCCTCGAAATTAAAACAAAGCAATCACAGGAAACACATGCAGAAAACAATTCCATTCAAATACTTTCAAAAATAATAATAAAAATCAGCAATATAAAAATCTTTTTGAAGCTCATCAAACACTTGTAAATAGAAACTGATGTGTGTCCGATACGGACACGAAACCAACACAAAATCACCCCTACCAAAAGTCAAAATCATCAATCACCAATGCAATAAATATCAAAATAATTTAAAGAGGTCAAGTGACTAAAATACTCTAAGGCCAGAAATGACATTAAAACATCCTAATAACATGGTTAGGCTCTAGGTCAAGCAAGTCTCTAGGGTTTCACTAGTAACACATCAAAATCACAAGTCATGACTTTAAATAGTTTTTAAAATGATAAAAAAAATCTACAAATCATATCATGATTTAAATGTCAATAAATAAATGATTAAAATTACAGAAGTCAAAATTACCCTCAATTTAGAAACTAGGTGCTACAAGTTCCTCGAAATTAAGAAGGTCGTACTCCTTTCTAGGTCAAACCCCCAACAATCATAGTCTCAAAATCATGCAGTTTGATAATCGTATACGTCTGTCCAAAATTATGATACTCAGAATCTTCGTCATACTAGTGAGCAAGGCTACGATAATCACAGAGTCCTCGACTAAGGTACATACCTCTAGAATTGTGGTATTTATAATTTTCGTATTGGCACATGCTTAGCAGCGAAAACCTTAAATTCTTACACCCGAGAAATACGTCCATAATCCGACTATATGTCCTCACTATGCCTGCTAGCGTGACCCTAGAGGATTCTAAAATCTTATAATCGATGCGACCTAGCCCATACGACTTATCTCAGAAGAAAATCACATCACAAGAACAAAATTTCATCAAACGATCAAGGAACAGATGGAATCGAATTTCAAGACAATTATAAGGAGGCAATGCGAAAATAAGATCGAAAGATTGGAACCTGCAATCTGTCCTGCTACTGCCTGAGTGTCCCCAACTGTCATGGCGAAAGCACGCCCCTGCTGGCTTCCTCTAGCCTGATGTACTCTGTCCTGGCCTCTTCGGATTCCACTAACGTGGCAATCCTTCAGCTGGTGGTCGGGCGCCCCATAATATAGACGTACGCCCAACCTCTTCCTACAGGCCTCTCAACTTTGCCCCGGCTTCCCGCAGAAGTCGTGCGGAGTAGTCTACCTCTGACCCTATCCCTGGTGCTGGTGGGCACGTGCTGGTGCCTGCTGAATCTGTAACTGAGGCTGCTGCTAAACCTGCCTCTGCTGGAAGTAAGAGCGCTTCGCCAGCCCCGCACTAGAGCTCGCACCAAGAACATCGCTGCCCTTCTTCTTGGCTTGAGGTCGAAGTCCTCCTCTGCTATCTGTGCCTCCATTAGTATCTGCTCGAAGGTCGCATCGCGTCGTCTGGAAGTACGAGTGCGAACCGCATGAATAAGGCCTCTCCGGAACTTGTGGGCCTTATACCCCTCATGGATCAGATCTGGTACAAACCTACTCAAACGAAAGAACTCTGCTGCATACCGTCCACCGACAAGTTCTCTTGCACCAATCCGACGAACTAGGCCTCCAGAGCTGTCAGAGCCACATCGGGGTAGAACTTCTCCTTAAAGAGCCGCCTGAAGTTCTCCTATGTCAAACCTCTCACTGATGCACGAGGATCCGTACGAAACCACGTCAAGGCGATGTCGAAAAACTGACTCACCGCAGCTGTGACCCATAGTCCCCTCGGAACCTCTACTAACTCCAGGCTCCTGGACATCCTCCAACCAGTCATCTGTATACAGGATACCCTCAGTACCCTTGAAGTCCTTCGGGTTCATCTTTCTGAAATCCAGACATATCAGGCCTCCCCTGACCCTGCTGCTACTGAACTGGGGCACCCTGAACTGTACCGTTACAACCCTCTCAACTGCTGCCATCGCCAGCTGGTAGGAGTTCTTCATGCTCTGCCGTAACACACTCTGTCTGGCGGTGAGATGCGTCAGCCTGATGTACTGTGCCTCGGCCTGGGCCCTCTGGGTCTGCAACATCTGCTGTAGAAGGGCCATCATCTGCTGTGTATCAGTCGGTAGTGGAGGCAGTGGGGAAGAGTCTCAGGAGTGACTATGGACGGTCCCGCAGCTGGAGGTGAAGACCTCCTGGAATCGTCGCTGCTACTCCCGCCTGAAGGGTAGGAACTGAGGTGGCAACTCCCTCAACTGCAGCTTCCGCAGCCGGAGGTGGAGGTCCTACCGGTCGGGCCTCTCTAGAACAGCACTAGATCCTGCTGCCTGAGAGCGAGTAATCGTCATCCTGAGGATAGATTGAAACAAGAAGATCAATATGGCACATGATAAGGAATATCAAGGAAGGACAATTGAATAATGTAAGAGAGTTGTCATGGTAATCAAAAGATCAGAATTTTTCTAAAATGTGATGAGTAACCCTATCATATCCTAGATCCTAGATCCTATATCCTAGTCGCAGGCTTGTAATTAGTACTCTAAGTCGAGCACCATTACAAGATCGTACAACTGCGACACAGACCTGCATGGGCCACCACAAAACGTGTCACGACCCGCACCCTGATTAGGGATACGAACACATGGTTACGTCCAGCCTACGCCACAGAATCGGCGTTAGAACGCTGTATAGGTCGTCTACAAAAACTATACTCAATAGTATAAGGGTACTGTCATCTCCGTACGGAGGAATATAATATGGCATAACTCAAATACAAGATAAAACTAAGGTAGATAGCACTGAAAGGAAATATGATAGATGTGAAAACAGGAAATGAGTTCATCCAACACAGCCGGAGAGAAACAAACAACATCACAGAGTCACAAATATAAATATAAGCTACTACAGTCTAAAACAAAGGCTGGATCGCAGTCCAGGCAAGCCTAACTAAACTAACTACTCTGGGTATGCAAAGTCTAGTGGCTCAACTAACAGGCCACAAACACCTACACCTAAACCAAAAGAACCACATATATATATATATGTGTGTGTGTGTGTGTATGTGCCTCTATATATAATATATATATATATATAGATATATATATATATATATAATAATATATTATATATATGTGTGTGTGGGTGTGTGTGTGTATGTGCCTCTCTCTCTCTCTCTCTCTCTCTATATATATATATATATATATATATATATAGATATATATAGTGAGGCAGCCT